>RJWJ010041335.1:0-13540 GCA_004363605.1 Indri indri | reverse complement strand
GGTGACCACTTCCTGCTTTCTACTGTGCTTATTTATACCTGTCTTACCTGTCCCTTCTAACTGGAAGCCCCCTGAGGACAACACAGGATCTAGCCGGGCTTTATCTTCCCACAGCTACTGGCACATAGTAGGTGCTCAACAAATACTTGACCTCACTAATCAACCCAACACTCAGCTCTAGGTGTTGATCAGTGTGTCCTTGGAGTGTTTTCTCTTCCCTGTATTTCTCTTTCAGCCCCATGGAGCACCTGCCCAGGTGGCCTGGGGTGGGTGGGGACAGCAGCTCCCCGCAGGCTGAGGTCCTGTGGCCCATCGGCACCTACAAGGCACTCAGGGCCACTGAGAACCCAGCCTGGGAGGGGGAGGGGCTGGTCTGTGGTGACTGGACGTGCAGTCTTCTCTGGGCCTCAGTTTCTCATCTGTGGCACTAAGAGCAGCAGGGTAGTGTGAGACATAGCAATGGCAGCTTTGGAAAGGCACCCAAGTGACAGCAAACAGCAGGTAATAGCACTGTAAAAACAGGTCTAGTGTTTTTGGTGTGAGAAAAAATTATTTATCAGTGTCCTATAAATAAGTCACGAAAATGAATCTGAATGAACTAAAACTCAAAAGAGGAAGAAGAGAATCTGTGGTTGTCTCTGCTCTATGGTGTGGAGACGAAGCCGTGGGGCTTGGCATTTGTAGATCAGGCTCGGCAGATGAACTTGCCTGGCGAAGGCTCTGCCCCGACCCGGGCAGTCACTGGCTGTCCTAGGCTTGGCCCCGGACGGCAATGGGGAGACGCTCGCCTGTAAAACTGCGGCTAAGCAGGGGCTTGTAGGTGGGTGCAGCTGGCACATCTTTTCTTGTTTCTATTTTTCTTGCAGTCACTTGATTTTAGAACTTGCTGGAAGGACATGTCCACCCCCTCCTCACTTGCCCTCCCTCCTCAGACAAGGGGCTGCGTGGGCTTTGCATATGGAATCACCTCTCCGTTTCTCTGGGCCAGTGGACCTTCACAGCTTTTGTTTTTCCTGTTGCCCCTTCTCTAGTCTGTGGCTATTTTATTGGCCGTTAGTACAGTCTTTGTAAGGGAGGGGAGGCTGGAGAGGGAAAGTAAGTAGAATGAAAATTCAACCATTTTTGCCTGAAAGCAGATTCGATACATGTTTTAATAGAGGAGAAGTTAATATTTAACTTATGATTCATTAAATGTATGTTGTCAATATTTCCTCTTGTAAGAGATTTTCAAAATTGACCAAGTATCAAAGAACAGAATATAAAATTTCTGTCAGTTTTCTCAAATTCATCCACCGCTTGCAAAAACAGAAGTTTCCAGCAGATGGAGCCAAAGTCTGTCTTTCCTCTGCCTTCCTCCTCACTCTGCACTGTTTCAAGGTTGGCACATGCCGCCCTCAAGAAAATGAAGTTTCTTTATGAGCACAGACCAACACTAGTTAAGATCTATAGCAGGAAACCCCAGTGAGACGTTTAGGAGGAAAAAAGGTAGCTCCAGGAGTGGTAGCCCTGGTCAGTAGAACCAGCAGCCAGATTTCCCCGTTTCCAAACAGTTTGTGGATTTTGTGCCAGTTCAGTTTTGAAGAAACGGCCCCACAGACCTGAGGGTCAGGCCCAGCTCCCACCTGCCGCCTCCATCCCTCCTGCTGACCCTCTGGAAGCAACTGCCCAGGTGTTTTGGGAAGTAGTAGGGTGCCTGAGCCCTGGGACAGGAGGAAGGCTCTAAGGTTGGTCTTAAAACACTAGAAAGCATGAGATCCAAAGGTCCCCACGGCCTCTCTTCTTTCATTAGGCCCAGGCCGCGACCAGGACTCAGAGAGGAAGGAAAGTGCAATGATCAACGTCACCAGATTGTCCCCAAGGACTCCCCCAAGTCCAGGGGAAGAAGGCTGACTGGTGAGGAAACCAAAGAGAAAGAGAAACCTAAACAACAAACCTGGGTTAAATGTTTATGCCAAGCCTGGACACCCATGTATTGCTGTCTACGTGCATGGCATTATGAAAACTGAACAGAGATATGGTCCCTGGCCCCCAGGAATTAATGATTAGGTGGAAAGAAAGTTTATTCCATCCAGGGGCATCTTGGAGCCAGTTGACTCCTGTGAGCTGATTGTGCACGTTTCTGTGTTAAGTGACATCATGTTGGTGGTGTCCGATTGGCCGTGGTGGAAGTATTCACACTAAAGAAATCTGCAAACTCTACAAACCAGGGCTCTCCCCCAACCCCCAGAGTTGAATGTTAAACATTTACCAGCACCCTGGTGATTCTGTCCCACCGTCATGCAAACTGCTTCGAGGAAGGTGGGATAGGCCATTGTCACAGCTGGGAAGCAATAATGTGTCATAGGTTTGGGTTCAAGGTCACGCTCTTCCACTGATTGACTATCTGACCCTATTTCAGCCTCAGCTTCGGCCTCTCTTTAATGGGACTAATGCTATCCACCCTGCTTAGTTACAGAATGGTTGAGAGTATCAAATGAGGTCAGTTTGGGCAAATGCTACTTAAATTATAATGGATTTTGTCAAGGTAGTAAGCAGTGTGTTAAATCCACAAAATTGTGATGAGGAGGCCTACCTAACCCAAGTTTTATAAGGAATACATAAAATAGTGTGTATTTGTTTATTTTTCCATTTGTCTAATAACATTTATTGATTTTCCTATATGCTAGACACTGTGCTAGTTGGGCGTAATAGTAGAATACAAGCTTTTACGCAATAGGTCCTTTGTAAAATAGAAGCCATCATACAAGGAAAGATACTGTTTTCCTCAATTTCCTTTATCTCTTCCAGTCTGGACACACTCGGATTTGCACAATCACATACCCTGCAACTAATATCACACCCGAGGCTTTGGTTTAGACGACTCTATAGGGCAGCCATCGCAGTGTGGAAACGAAACTAAGACAAGAAAACATCCTGGCAATATTTTGTTGACTGAAAAAAAGAAAACAAAATTTGTACAATATGATTTATGTATATATGAATCTGGAAGAAAGTTAAAACATTCATAGTGGTTATCCTAGGTGGTGAGATTGAGGATTTTAATTGTTCTTTCTTGTTCCTATGTCACTTTTACTTTTTCTACAAAAATTACTAATGAAATTCTGGAGGTAGAAACAAAGAAATAAAAGATCCTCAGTCAGCTATTTATTTTATAGAATCACAAATTTGGATTGGAAAGGGGCCTTAGAGATCATCCGGTATGGTAAAGTGAGAAAACTAAGGCTCAGGGAAATGGAGACGAAGTAGCTAAACAAATTGGGGCTCTTTCTCGCAGTTTGGCATTGTCTTTCTCGTTTCAAATGTGTTCGCAGAGCTTTGGTTATTAGTCTAAACCTATATGCTCTGTCATCAGATTCTCATCTTTAATTATCTTTTTGACTTTTTGATGTATCTACTTACTCTAATGCGGTCATTTTTTTTTTTGCCTTTTTTTTTTTTTTTTAAATGTACAACTGACTGCTTGGGTGTTTTTGTTTTTGTTTTTTTTCTTTTCTCTTTGAAAAAAGATTTTAATGCCCAACTGACTACTTGGTTTCTTTTTCTTTTCTCTTTGAAAGATGCTTAAGGTAAATAAGCATTTTATCCAAATCAGTGGCCTCTTTAATTATATTCTTCTCACATCTGTCTCTGGTCTCTACCAACTAATTCCTCAGCAGTTTCCAAGGGTGAATCATAATTCCTCCAAGCCATCATTTCCAGAATCAGAAAATTGATTTTTCTGTATTTGATGTGGACCGAAGTCAGAGCTTTCCATGCTCGCGTACAGTGTGATTTAATACAAAGGCTTGGGCCAGCTGGCCTCAGCGTTTCCATCTGCCAAGTGGATGTTTTCCCAACTCACAGGGTGACTGTTTCTTGTTGAAAACATCTTGGAAAATCTGCAGCCGTTTCTGCCTCAACAGCACGGATATTTGATGGCACGTGACTTGACTTAGTTTGCACGTGAGCGAATGGACCTGGCACCCAAGATTGTGATGGAAGCCAAAGCACCAAAGCCACCTTCCAAGACGTGGAGCATTGGGCTGCACCCGGGAGGGTCCAGAGTGGCAGAGCCAGCATCAGAGCGAGTGAGTTTTCCCATTTATTTTTTATTTGTATATATTCTTGGTGCGCAAGTGCAATTTTGCTACATTGGTAGATCACACCGTGGTGAGGTCACGGCCTTCAGTGCACCCACCACTGCAGCAACGCACGTTGTACCCCCCAAGCAACCTCCTGTCCTCCACCCCCTCCTACTCCCAAGTGATTCTGACTCCTCTTTTTGATGAAGCCTCTTCTGGAACACATAGTTATCCTGCTCGGGCACCTATGGGTACAGGCGGCTCCTGTTGCACCCTAGAAGAGTGTCAATCACAAGCCTTGAAACACACACACAAACACACACACACACACACGTGAATGAATTGACACCAGCATCCATATTCTTTTCTGAGAGTGCAGAATAGCACTGTCTCCTCCTGAGCTTTCCATAACGGCCTCTCTCCTGAGTTTCCTCCTACCTCCTGGGTCTTTTCTTCAGGCTCTTCCTCCTCCTGGCTCAGGGACTTGTCCCCCTTCCAGGACTGTTGCAAGAACCACCTGGCTGGTTTCCCTGCCTCTGGCCTTGCTGATTAGACCCATGTGATCTTTCTAACAGGGAAATCTGATCCTGCCCCCAAGTCTACAAGTGTGGCCTGAGCTCACGGGGTAAAATCTAACCTCCTTAGTTAGATATAGAATGCTCCTTGTAATCTGGCCCCTGGTGACCTCTTACAAGTATCCTCACGCTCACCTCTTTACAGTCTGCAGTATAGAACTATCTGTAGTCCCAGTGTTGGAAAACCAGGCTGCCTCATGCCTCCCTGTCTCTGCACCTGTGCTCTGTTCTAAAATGTACAGTACAGTCACTTGTGTCTGTCTGTCTCCCATGACAGGGCAAGCTCCAGAGGACCAGATCTCTCTTGCCCTCTCTATATCTCAGTGCTTAGTATACCTTGTAGTTGGACAATAAATAAATAAATGTGAGTGCCTCTAGAAAAGAGATCAACATCCGGCCCTTTTCACTGTATCAGCATCCTTTCTGCTGAGGCACGACAAAGTCTGGGACGAAATGGATGCAGTTCCTGCACGGTCATAGGAAAGTACAGGAAACAAAGTGCTGTGATCCTGGACTGGGTAGAAAGACTTGTCACCAGAAGGCATTTTATCCAGATCACAGTCTACAAGAGCTTGCCGGTTCACATGAGCTCACACAAGACCGAGAGACAGAGTGGTGTCGCTGAAGGACATCTTGTCTGCATCAGGATACTTGAGTCCTGTTTTTTTCTAGCTCTGCCGCTGGGCTGTGTGATCTCAGAACGCCCAGGAACCTTCTTCATGCCTAAAACTGCTGGGAGGTAGCTAAGCTCCCAGCAAAAAATCAGATCCCTTTGGTAGGGTTGCAAGGGATAAGAAAATAATAGAAAATGGAAAATAATGGAAATAAAAGAATACACAGAGACGAAGGTATAGTTTTATAGATTTATAAAGATTATAGGCAAAGCGGGTGCTCAGGGGTCCTGGATTTCTCCGTCAATCTCAGAGGCCACGAATGAAGTCTTACATGGTCATTTATAGGTAACAGTGATCAGTTGCCAGGGGTAACAGATTTACATAACAGCAGGTAGTTCCTCTTAGGTTAACAGTTTTGCAAAAGGCTTCTACTGGTCCCGTAACTAATTCTATCTAGTGAACAAATGGTTACAAAATCTTTCAAAGACTGACTTCTAAGTTCCAAGGTAAATTTATCACTTAACAGAGGGGTTAAACAGAGATATATTGGTTCCATATTTTCTTTATCAGGTTATTGTGAATGGAGACAGGTAATCTGGAGTTTTAAGCAGGAACTGTCCCTTGGGCTAATTGCTTTTAGCCACAGGTGGCTTTTTGTTCCAGGCGGCACTGTTTGATCAGCTCTCATCCTGTAGTTTTTAACAGATCTGCTTTGCTTTACAAAGCAAATCCAAACCTTTAGGTCTGAGAATCACTGCGCCTTGTGGGATACAGCTGCTACTGTCTTTCAGAGATGCCCTCCTGAGGTGAAACAGCTTTTGATATGCAAACTAACATGTTCACATATTCCTTCAGGGCAAAGCTCTGCAAAACTCCTGAGACATTTCCTGTCTCCGATATGTTTATATTAATTCATGGAGCAACGTAAAATGAAGGGATAGTTTCCATCTCTTTCAACTCTAAAATTTAGCAAGAGGGAACATCTGTGTTTAGAGATTGTTCAATACTTTTCAGTTTAAATTGATCCACATTTTCCAAGGTATCAAAGAAATGGCTAAATTCCCTTGTGGTGCTAGTAATCACAGACTTCGCCCCTCCCCTCGCCCTGGACAATGACCTGCTTCTAGATTATTATTGCTTATACAAATGTCCAAGATATTCAAAGTGCTTCTCTGCAGGAAATAACTGTAGTTTCACTCTTAGTTTTAACTATTTTCACGGGTTTGAGTTGAAGTAAATTGTCTTAGAGTTGATTAATCCATGAGAGACAGATTGTGCTCAGAGTTCTTCGGAAGCTGGCCATCCTGAATGAGGTCTGGCCCTAGGTCACTGCCGAGAAGGACGGGGAAGGGGCAGAGAGTGGGAGATTGAGTTCCTTCTACAAACCCAGATGGTTTCCTTCGTGGCTGTGTGTGGTTCCCACCAAACCCACTTAGCCTTTAGTTAGGACTGTTAATTAGGGGGCAGGAATGTGGATTGCTGTCTGTAGCCCCGAAGATGTTATTAACTGGGAGGCTGAGCTGGTGGCAGCAGCCGACACTGGGAATTCACTCAGCTCTGTCCCTGGGAGATAAGCCACCCCCACGTCCTGGATGGCTGCGGGCCACAGGTGTTTCATTCTCCAAAGTCCTACCTATATCTTACTTCATTTAATATTTGCAGCCTCAGAGGGGTAGACAATATAAGATTTAATTTCCAGATTAGGGAACGGAGAGTCAGAGAGAAAAAATAACCTGCCCAATGTCTGGCACACAGGGGAGCTGGGATTCGAAGCCACGCCGACCCCGGGACCATGGCCTGCCTCTCTCCACAGCCAGATCCACCCGCCTGGACTCCCCGCCCCACTGGGCTTCTCCATGTTGCCGTCTGTTAAACAAATCACGCCCAGTTCCACCCACCTTCTTTCTTCCCTGTCCTGTGACTCCCTAACGCACTCTGTCATTGTTTCTGGGTGACTTTCAGTTCTTCAACTAGGAGGTAAGTTTCCTGGGGTCAAGGAGCACGCTTCCCTCTTTGTTTTCATCCCAAATTGCCTGGGACCCGGCTGGGCATTTACGACATGTTTGATAGTTGGTGGGCCAACAGGGAACCCACAAATGACATTTGATTCGTCGACCACAGACTTTGCGCTCAAGGAATGATTCTTCTCTCCTACAATCGTGTCCATGCCTCAGTGTCCCTCTTGCGGCTCTTTGCATTGCAACTGAATGTTGCTGTACTAGAACCTTCTCTGACCACCCAATCTCCAGTGTTTTCCCTGATTATTCCCTCTCGTGGCATCTCTTTATTCTGCTTTCTGGAACTTACCACCACGTGTAAGTATAGGCTCATTTGAATATGTACCTTCCAGTACATGCTGGTTCTACCTACCAGCATGTGAACCCCAAGAAGGCAGAGACCATGGGCATTTTGACTCGAAATGTATTTACTGAGTGACTGATGACGGAAACTCCCGTTATCATCGTGCTCAAAGGCCGGTGTAGTGGACAGGGGCCCAGACGAGGAGTCAGAGAACGTGGCCCCGGGTCAGGCTCCGTCCCCCGCTCACGGCGGGGCTGTGTCCACACGCTGTCTCGTGGCCTCAGTTCTTCACTTGCAAAGCGAGGACAGTGGTTCCACTCCCACCTGTTCTCACAGGCCCCGGCATGAAGAAAGGGAGATCATTTTAGCCTCACTGTGTTGTTAAAGTTAAAGCCCGATACAGGCGTAACTAGGTATAGGTCCCAGGAGGGAGGGTCTCAGATCCGACTCTCTTTTTTTTTTTATTTTTTTATTTCAGCATATTATGGGGTTGTTTTTTTATTTTTTTTTATTTTTTTACTGACTGTCTTTTTTTAACTTAATTTTTGTGAATAGGCCATGTAGATACACAGCTCAGAAAATATGAAAATGTACAAAAACGTATACAGCGGCAATCCTCCCTTGCAGTGAGCTGTGATGACGCCACTCCACTCCAGCCTGGGTGACAGAGCGAGACCCTGTCTCTAACATAATAATAATCATCGTTATCTGCCGGCATCTTTCCTACTCCAGTCCAAGACTAACCCCTAGACCTGGGCACTTGCTTTGTTTTGCTTTTATTGGGAAATCTCAGTTTATCGGTTGTTACAAGATTAACATGAATTACTTCATGACTTCATGAAAGATCCGTGGAACAGAACCTGGCACAAAGGCGGAGGCCAGTGAGCAATGGAAATTATTGTCACGTGCAGTCTCACCTCCTGTCCACAGCTCACCTCAAACAACCTGCTAAATCCTGTGTCAGGGGCTGAATATTTCCCCCTGAATTCACATGTTGAAGCCCTAACCTCCAGGACCTCAGACTGTGACTGTGTTTGAAGACAGAGTCTTTAAAGAGGTGATTAAGGTAAAATGAAGCCATTAGGGTGTGTCCTAATCCAATCTGACTAGCGTCCTTGTAAGAAGAGGAGATCAGGACACAGAGACCACATGAGGACACGGGGAGAAGATACCACCTGCAAGCCAAGAAGAAAGGCCTTGGGAGGAACCAACCCTGCCAACACCTTGACCTTGTACCTCCAGCTGTGGCACTTTGTTACGGCAGCCTGAGCTGACTCGCACACCTTGCTTAGCCCCGAACTTCCCAAACATATTAAACTAGAGACGTTCTCTATGCTGGTTTTTTAGAGCCAGGCTCTGTGCTGCCATGAGGGCCCAAGGCTGAGCCACCCACCTGTCAAGGAGTTTCCATGTAGAAGGGGGACACAGGGGAATGCACCCAGGGCGGGCTGCTCAGCCCTGTCCCCAAGAGTTCTGCAGCTCTGCCTGGGGCTGGGAAGCTGCCTCCTCCGCCACTCTTTGGAGGTGCACACAGAGCTGTGGCAGCCACAGCCCTGCCAGAGGGAGAAGCCCACCCTCCAGGATGGGGGACAGAGTGGACACGTGCCTGGGGTCCTGCCGTGCTCCTGCCACCTCTCAAGCCGGCCTTGTCTTTAATTCCTTGGCTAACCCGGCTTCTTTTTTTGCTGAAGATGATTGGATGTAGTTTATGACATTTGCAGCTCAGAGGGTCCTGACAGTCTCTGCAGAATCAGATTCTGACTGGCAGCCACTCCTGCTCAATGGCTCTCGACTGGGCCCTGCCCTGCCTCTCACTCTGGCCTCAGTAGTTGTTCAGGAAAGTTCCAGGGCCCTGGGCTTCCTCTCTCGCCTCTGAGCCCCTGGACAAGCCCACAAGCAGAGTGACCGCCTTGGCTGTGTGGTGTCTACCAACACCAACCAAACCACGTCTCCTGGTGGTGGTGACGGCTGCTCTGGTCCCCCACCAGGAGCCTGAGGCTCCCTCCCTCAGGCTTCCCTGCCATGGTTATTGGAGCACATGTCACCAGGGTGTGTGTGTCTGTCTGCCTGTCCTGGGCTCCTTGCGGCCCAGGCCTGTGTCGTAACCTCGCCTTGGTGCACAGCATGCCTGCTGCATCTATCCCGCTGGCCAGGTCTGCACTCTCCCAGCCCTGGTGGCTCGTCTGTCCCTCAGCTCCCAGGAGACCTGTGGCGCTCACAGAAATGCCAATCACAGTCCAGCAGCGACTCTTTTACAACTTGCTGTCGCAGGGTCAAGAGGGATCCAGACCAAGACCCAACCTCTCCAGCAGCTCATGGTTAAAATGCCACTGCCAGGAAGTCGCTCAGAGCAGCCCTTACTGACGCAGAACAGAGCCCGTTGCCTGCTGGCCCAGGGCTCGCTGCCCGTGCTGGGCTGACCAGAGTCCAGTGTCTGGCTGCATGTTAAAGGACAGCAGTCCAGACAGGGCAGCAGGGGATTGCAACTTGTAATGTCACCAGCTCCAGGGGACACTCCTATGGCCACATGGTCCATGGAATTGGCTATGATCTCATCCTGGGTTGGCAGAGGTGGTGGGTCATCACTGGGCTCCTTGGGCAATGTTGCCCAGTGGCTCAGAGCTAGACACAGGGTGTTCAGGGCCAGCTCTGACCTCAGTTGGCTGTGTGCCTTTAGGGAAGGCCCCTAACCTCTCTGAGCTTCCTTTAATCATCCATCAGCCAGAGAGAATGGTACTAGAAATTAATGGAGAGGGCCAGGCACAGTTTCTCACTCCTGTAATCCCTGAACTTTGGGAGGCTGAGGTGGGAGGATCACTTGAGACCAGGAGTTCGAGACCAGCCTGGGCAACATCTCAAGACCCCATCTCTGCAAAAAACATTAAAAAAATTAGCTGGATGGGGGAGCATGAGCCTGAGGTCCTAGTTACTTGGGAGGCTAAGGCAAGAGGATCACTTGAGCCCAGGAGTTTGAAGCTGCAGTGAGCTGTGATCGTGCCACGGCACTCCAGTCTGGGTGACAGAGTGAGACCCTGTCTCAAAAAATAAATAAATAATAAATTAATGGAGATATGTTTAGGGATGAATGAAATACTGTGTGTTGAAGTGTTTAATTCTAATGCCTTAAAAATGGTTGGTTTGGGTTTGTTTGCTCTTTTGGTTTTCCTCATGTCTATTTCATTGCAATCCCTGGCCCTCCTCACCCCCTACCTCTTGTGCTCTGACCTCCTTAGGGTGCTCCCAAACCTGCTTGCTGTCCCTCCTCACAGCTCACGTAGCCTGTGGTCTCTGACCCCCTACGCTTCTGTGTACCAAACCTTTCTTTTTCTTTACACACTGCTGGTTCCTACTTGTCCTTTGAGCCCTTCCAAATTCCACACTTCCTTCTCTCTCCATCTTAATCCTGTGACTTTTGGTCCTGGAGCTGGGGAATCATGCAACCTACTAAGTGACTGCTCATTTCAGGGCCGTGTGTAGCCCAGTCGCTTTTGCTACAATGCGGGGTGGGGAGGTGAGATAAGAGAAGGTGATAGATCAGTATCTTCCCATCACCACTAGCTTGAGGACGGCTCAAGGTACTACCTCGCCAGCATGGAATTGTTAGCATTGGCACCATTCATCACTCCCAACTGCTGGGCTCTTACGCTCCAGATGCAGAGCTGAGCACCTACGTGCATTACTTTATTTCATTTTCGCAATAGCTCTGTGAGGTTGATCGCCTGGTCTGGACAGGAAGAGTGGTGATTATCAGCAAGGCGGTGCTTACGGTAAACCAGTGAAGCCAGCGCTTGTTCATCCCAGCAAAGCCCAGAGTGACCCACTTTTTGCCTCGGCAGCTAGCACTGGCATGCCAGTGGCCTGCCTCCTTCTCTGGGGCCCGACCGGCTCCAGAAACCCGCCCAGCTCAGCACATCTACCCAGCTCACTGACGGGAGACCTGCAGGCTGCCCGCCGTGCCGCGCTGGTGGGCTCTCACTGGCCTGTCGTAGATGGCTGCTTTGAGGCTTGCTTGTGGAGGCTGTCAAAGCAGAAGGCTGGCAATGTCCCCGCATCCTGGACGTGCTGTGGTAGCACTCGTTGGTTAGGCCACAGCAGCTGCAACCGCAGTGTGGCAGAGGGGAGCAGCCGCTCACTCACCCACTGACTTCCCAAATCGCCTCTTAACACCTATAACTCCACTTCTGGGAACAGCCCTGCCATTTCCCAGGCTCTCCCTTCCCCGTTCTGCTAACTTCTTTTAGTTGATTTCTCAATATAAGAGATCAAGCATTATTCCTTTTGGAATTCCTATCCTTGGTGCTGTTTTCCCATTTTGAGAGCACAACCTAGTAAGCACTTTGTTTAGAATCTGCTTCTAGATGCTCTTGGACCCTGTTTAAGTTCTCTGTCTACTCTAGAAGGGTCGATTCATTCCCAGGTCACGTGTCTGAATCATGGCCTTTATCAGTCAAATCCTCCCAGCCCAGCCCAGCCCAGCCCTGGATTCCCGGGAGCCCAGAATCTCCCGTTCGCAGGGCCCCTCGGTTTGCCTTCCTGCCTCCTCTTTCTCCCTTTTTCATGGGTCTCCAGATGAGAGGACGCAGGATGGTTCTTGCCCCACGAGGACATTCACTGGCACTGTGGGCAGGGAGGTCATTCTTCCCGGTCTCAGCACAAAGCAGTCACTGTGCTCGGCCTTGCACAGGAAAAATGCAAATGGTGCTCTGGGTGTGTCGAGTCCTTTGGGGCCCCAAGTGCTGGCCTGCATTCTTTCTGGGGTGGCCTTTGTTATTTCCATTTAGCAGGCTGTGCCTGAAATATGAAGATTACTTAAAACTCATAATACGCCAGGACATGGACATCACAAGAAATTGGGTAATGAATGTCCTCAATTCAAAGACTATTTAAGATTAATTACTGCATAAGAAAACTTGAAATGCCCTAAACACTTATGGATCATAAATGAAAGAAAGGTTCATTGAAATGTCCCCAAACTTCAAAAGCAACCCTAAAAATCTACATGACTAACAATAATGAGTTGTGAACCTGAAAGAAACTCTCCTGAACTTTAAAAATAATCATAAAAAAAAAAATCAAATCCATGTGTTGGAGAAAAGAATTACCTTTCTATTCTCTCTGTAGAAAGTTATATTGCAGCGTCATTCTTGTATGAAGAGGAGTATGCAGCCACGAAAATGCAGGAAAAGGGTATCTAGAGATGCCTCAGGCAGTTATTAAGCAAAAATATTGCATGATTCTTCTGGATTTTGTGACGTCTGTAGTATCGGTCAGCTTCTTAAAATTTGCAACTTGTTCTAAACGACTTTCTGTTTCTAAATAAATCTTCACTTTAGTACCTAAGTCTGTAATTTTGTTTTTTCTTTCCTTAAAGAGGATCTCTACTATTAAATAAGCTTCAGGCCCCACAAGACCGGATCTGCCTGGAACTCTTGAATTGCTTTCTCAGAATGACTTCCAGCGAGCCCCTCACCTTTATTCCTTTTGCCCTGCCCTGTGACTGTAGGCAAGGCTGTCCTGCACAGTTGAACTCAGCCTGGACAGTTCCACCACCATCAGGGGCTAAATGCGTTGTACGCCCCCAGAGACCCGGGGTGCAATCAGAATAGCTAATTTTCCCCGCAGTGCATGCCGCTTACACCCCTGCAAATAAGATGTGAACAGTTCTCAGGCCCTTAGACATAGTGAAGTTCCGTGGGCGCATAAACTGTCTCTTCCTGCATGTGCCACACGAAACACGACCTTTCCTGGAGATGAAAATGGGAACCTAATTAAGAAGAACATTGAACATTACCAGGCAGCTTGAATGCCTTTCCAAGAATTTCTGGTAAGAACTGGATCTAGTTTTCTCCCCTTGAAACTTGAGCAAACCATTTATAATGACCTCCCTGGGGCACACTATGATGGTAATGTACTTCTTGGGATTCATTGGTAGCAAAAATTTCATTCGGTTTTCAGGCAAACTGGATATATTCCATGCTCTTGACTTCTG
>RJWJ010041334.1:0-13546 GCA_004363605.1 Indri indri | reverse complement strand
TTTTGGTTTTCTGCAGAGTGATGCCAGCTTGCCTCTACAACACCATTTTGGAACCAAAAGTCCTTTGGGATTTTTGTTGGGATTTTGAAGCTTACTTTGCAGAGAATAAATATCTATAGAGAGTGTTATCATCTGGAACTATATGTTTCTTCTTTTATTCAGGTTTATTTTCTGTCCTTGTAGAAAAGTTAAATCATTTTTCTCATATAAGCCTTATACATGCCCTCTCCTATTTGTTCCAAGATATTTTTGAGGGATTTTTTTTTTTTTTTTTTTTGCTATTTTGAATGACTTTTTTCTCTATTCATTTTATTAGTTACCATTAAAATATAAGAATAGTATCAGTTTATACATATTATTCTTATATCTGGACACCTTCCTGAACTCCCTTTTATTAATGCTAATAATTTCCAACTGATAGTCCAGAGTTTTCTAGCTACACAATTAGTTTATATATAAGCAATTATAGTTTTATGTCTTTCTTTTTCCTTTATTTTTACTCATTGCATTGGCTAGTACCTCCAGAAAAATGCTGAATCTTCGCCTCATTCTTGACTTTAATTGGGAATGGCTTCTAATTATTTCATTATTTAATATGTAACCAACTATAGGGTTTTTGTATATTCTTTTTTCCAAATTAGGAAACCCTGCTTCCCTAGTCTTAGATTATTGCATGTTTGTTTTAATGGTAATGGGTGTTGGATTCTATCAAGTGCTTATTTTATGTCCATTGGGATTATCTCATGGTGTAAAACAGTGAATTAGAAAAAGAGGTTTCCTAATTGTGAAACGTCTTTACATTCCTGGGATATGTTTGCATTGGCTTCTGACTCAATGCAGATGGCAGTATAGGGTGGATTTGAAAAGAGAGGAAACCTGGAGAAATTTTTTCTCCTCCCCACACTTGGGAAAATGCGTTCCTTGGGCCACACAGTAAAGGAGCAGAGTCTTCGATTAGTTTGCCTAAGCTATGCCAACTCTCCCAGCTCCGTGTCCTGCAGGAACACTGAATAACATAATAGGTCATGGGTCTAGTTTGTCATTAAATAATGTTATCTAGGGGGAAATGGAGAAATAGTAAAACCAGGGAAAAATTTAAACAACGGAAATCACATCCAAGGAGAGAAACAACCCAACTTAGAACACCACTTGCACAGTAGTCTCAGTACCTGTGACTAGCACCTGCGAAGTCCTATACCCAGAAACGTTCTACCCCATGGCACTCCCAGCCATATCTCTCCTCGGCACCAAGCTCCCAGGGGACTTAGATCAAATGCAAACTGTAAGAAGTCAAAATATAAACTAGTGACAAAGGATGCTTTTAATTTCAAGATGTGATGGGGTCAGAGAAATGCCAGCAGAAAGATGAACCAGCTATGGGATTGACAACCTGACATAGCATGGTCTAATTAGCAAATAAAATACAGGATGCTTATTTAAATTTGAATTGTCCCATGCAGTATTTGGCACACACTTGTACTAAAAAAAAAAAAAAATTATGTGTTTTTCATCTGAAATTCACAATTTAACTGAGTGTACCATATACTCTTGCTTGGCTCCAAGTTAACTTGCCTTAATTTCTATCGTGGTCCCACCTTTTAGCAGCCACGTGACCCTAACATGTTAGGAATTACTCTAAGCTCAGATTCCTTAATGGCAAAATGAATTATTTTCATGATTACATTACTTCAAGCATGGAAATACTCCACACATAGGAAACAATATATGGTAGGCGAACCTTAGGATTTATGTAATGGTTACACTAGAGAGTTCAGGAAAGTACAGAAAAGAGTACTGGACTTGGAGGTAAGACACATGTTTTATTCCTGAACATTTTAAACTAGCCGTGTGCCCTTAAGCAAGTCCCTGAACCTCCCTGTGTCTCAATTTCTTTATTTTTACAATAAGGAGGTTGAATTAAATGGTCTCTTTTCACTCTTAAAGGTCTCTGATTCCAACATCCCCTATTGCTTGAACTTCAGAAGAATATATAAAAGTATTGTCAATTCCCCTTAAGTAAATTCTTTCCACGCAGTAGTGTATGATTAATATCTTTTCAATACTATTGAGAGTAAAAGTATGCTGAGTTGAGATTTTAGTAGCATTTGCTTTGAGGAATACAGGTGCAATTGGTCATACTTATTCTCAGACAACAGTCCATGTGGTTTCGTGGTTTCACCTCAAGTTATAAATCAATTCCTGGAGCCTGAACCCAATCCCTGGGCCAACCCTGAATGTAAGTTACAGTATCTTCAGCTTTAACACAGTAAGAACGTGGTATCTTTGTTGTCACTGTATAGTGGTTTATGACAGAGAAGTAAGTTGTGGGGTTTCCAAATAAATATATGCAATGTGCCTTTCGACCTAAACAAAGACTTTATACAAATTTCAATTTAATCGGATTGAGGATTCATGTTTGGGTTTTTTTCTCTATAAACCATTAAAACACTTGATTTTTATGGTGGATATTGAAACTGTTATCCAATAAGCTGAGAAGAAATAGTTGGCTTATATACAATCAGGAAGTCATTTAAAACTGTATGCATCTAATTTTCAGAACTATAAAACCCTCTTTCTATATACACACAATGTCTCAATCAAAATTTTTATTATTCAAAAGTCCCTGCTTTTTTTTTTTTGGATCATGTAATGGTAGCACTGAAAGGAAACAGTGATTTAGTTTGACTTCCTTATTTTACAGATGAGGAAACTCAAGCTCAGAGTTGGATGAATTCTCCAAGACCAGAAATCAGCAAAGCCATCTTCTTCTCTGATGTTCTCTTTATTCTGATGTACTCTGATCAATAGCATGTCCTATGATCAACAGCATTTAAGTAGAGAGAAAATACGATAGATAAAATAACTTAGAACCCTTTTGGAGGGCACCCACTAGAGTTTCTGCTGAGTTTCTGTTTCCCCAGAAATCCATGAAACCTCTGAGTAGCTAACTTTATGCTGGGCACTGGGATGTTAACAATGAATAAGATAAGGTTGTGCCCTCGAGAAGATATTTCTTCTTCTTGCTAACTGAAACATTAACAAGCCAAGCCACCTGTCCAGTTCACATCCACAGCTATCCCATGACGTGGATCCAAAGGGCATTTTGGCTATCAGATACCAGCGTTCATATGAAACAATTAGAAACAGCTTTCCAAAGATATTATTTGAAATCCTATTCCTGAAAGCCCAGTTTACTATTTCAAGACTTTCTCCCGACATTTTTGTAATTTATGTAACAGGCACATTTACAGGTAGAATGGCATGGTAGAAAGAAACATAAATTCTACTCCCAGACCTACCACTTACAAACTGGGTTGCCTAAAATAAATGAATAAACTCTGGTTCCCAGTTTCCCCATCTGTACAATGCAGAGATTGATCAACAGGATCCAAAGTTTCCTCGGAGACATAATATTCTAAGATTCTACTTAGGGTGCAGTACGTACCATCAGCACAAGGCACTAAATGAGGGAGGGACCAGGGAGTGCTGAGTAGGGCTGAGAATGGAACTAACCAACCCTGAGGCTCCAAGCCAGGACACTCAGTATGACACATAATTCGTTCCAAGTCTCCTCCCAGAAGTGAGTTCAACAGAAGAATGTTCTTAGTCTAAGCAATAGTCTCCACCTCCATTCAGGATCCCAGAAGTAACTAGGGATAACTGACGCAGTAGTAACTGACACAGTTTTATGGGGAAAAGATCACTCTTTTGGAAAAATAACCTGCTTTATTTTACTTTTCACTTCAGCACCTAGCCAAGAATATGGAGCTACCATATCCCATTCTCTCTCTTTAGTTCGGATTTCTGAGGCTGTTCCCATAGGTCCAAAGATTTACTTTGGCGTAGTGGGGAGAAACATTGTTCCCAAGGGGCAGGCAAACCTACCCTGGATTAGAATAAATACGCCATTTGGGGGAGGGGACCATTTGCCAGAACATTTTCTTCTCTGCATGCCTATTCCAGGAAGGCATGTGATTTTCCTCAGCTCTCACACTGCCCACACCAGCAAGTTCTTTGCATCCAACTTCAAGGAACCAAACAACAAAGCTCATTGTGTCGATGCACTGCTAAGACAGTCACATTTCAAGATAAGGCTGGACTCTTCACGATAGCCAAGAAATCAAATTAACCTAAGTGTCCATCAACAGATGAAGGGATAAAGAAAATGTGGTGTGTATATATATATATATACATATATATATATATATATATACACACACATATATATATATATACACACACACACAATGAAATATCATTCAACCATCAGAAAGGAAAGAAATCCTGTCATTTGTGGCAAGGTGGACGAATCTGACAGACGTTATGTTAAGTGAAATAAGCCAAGCACAGAAAGACAAATACAACGTGATCTCGCTCATATGTGGAATCTAAAAAAGTCGATGTCATAGAAGTCGAGAGTAGCATAGTGATTACCAGAGGTTGGGGAAGGAATGGAGAAGGGGTGATGGGGAGAGACTGGTCAACAGGTACAAAGTTACAGTTAGCTAGGGGGAATTCTACCACAGGCTGACTATAGTTAACAGCATTACATTGTATATTTCAAATTAGTTAGAACTCTTTCTCACTACATTTCTCATTACATCTCACTACGTCTTTCTCACTAGAATTTCTTTCTCACTCCAAAGAAATGATAAATGTATGCGTGATGGACATGCTAAATAGCCTGATTTGATCATTACACAATGTATACACATATCAAAATACCAGACCATACCCCACAGATATATATAACTATTATGTACCAATTTAAAACATAGGTTAAGGAAGCTAGATTTCTTACTGGTTGTTTTCGAATCCTGCTGATGGGAGCCAGTTTCATATGCTTCATAATGAATGAAGTTAAAAAACATTGGTCAATGTAGATATTAGGCCATTGAAAGTTTCTTGTCAAGAGGAAAAGGAAAAATCACCACTCTGGAGTTACAAATATAAAGTGATGTGCAAATGTCAAATGAACTCTTTGCCAGAATTACAGTCATTTTTATTAGTTATTGGACTCAGAAGCAGGAGAACTAGACAAGTATTAGCCTTGAGGTCAGAGAACCTCGGTCAGTCTGGCTCTAAAAGCAAGTAGCTGGGTGACTTTGGGTGAGTCACTTCACCTCTTGAGCCTCAGTTAAGAGTTGGGCTCTGTGATCTCCAAGGAGATCCTCTCTTGCCCCCGCCCTGATATCTTATGATCTCATATTCTTTTCCTCGCAGTCGCAGGCCAGTAAATTACCTGCTTTGGAAGATGCATCAGCTCTCTTCTGCCACGAGGGTACAATTTAACACATCCCTGATGCAGTAAATCCACAGTCCTCCCATCCCTTTGTATTAACCTTGTGTTTTTTTACACCACTCTGGCCATGAGGATTATGAGAAGAGCAGATGACTGAAGGGTTAACAGCAGGGTGAATCCCCTAGAGCTGGGACCTCTGACATTGGCTCTCTCATCAGTTTTCCAGGTGAACTGGAATCATGATTTTTGAGCTTTATTCATTTGTAAAGCAGGAACTGATTTAGGCCCCTGTGAAGTAATGAAAAATTACTTAACACCAAAATGGGAACAGGAAGATGTGGGTGCTTGGGGTTTACACTCAGAGCTGTCCTGTCCCGTTCATTCACTCATTCATTCATTCATCCTTTCCCGCATGCTCAGGGCTGGCTATAAAATTTTCAGAACCCAGTGTAAAATGAAAATGTCAGATCCCTGCCCAATCTCTCGTGTGTGTGTGTGTATGTGTGTGTGTGTGTGTCTGTGAAAGAGAGAGAGAGAGAGAAAGAGAAAGAGAGAGAGAGACAGCCACCAAAAGTTCTGAAATAGAAAGCATTTTCCTTCCACATTCTTTTTCTTGACCTGCCATGGTGTTTTTTATTAGATATTTAGTGTGAGCTCATTCAAACACCCGGATATTTGCAGGGAGAGTTCAAACCCTTGCAGATGCAGGATGACTTGGCACACATGTGACCCCCTTTTCCTGCCAGTTCCCTCCTTCTGCCAGCACAGGGCAGGGAAATCAAGCCAGGTACTTCCTCTTCCCATGACCTGCTACCCCAATCCATGGTATATGAGCAGCCCACAAGGGCGCTGCAACCTCTGTGCTAAGACACAAGAGGCTCACCCCTCCAAGTCACCTGTGGAACGCATAGTGGTGCTGCCAGCCCAGGGCAGGGAGGGCCACTGCCAAGCCCTGCTCCAAGATGCCATGGGGCACGTGCACCCCACCCCAACCTTCCCAGCACTCACTCATACCTAGGCCCCCACTGGGGCAAAAGGCTGCAGCAGTTATGGGCTGTGGGAGGAAGAGGGAAGAAGGTGGAGACTGAGTAATGCCCAGGGTTCCAGGAGGCAGGGAGCGGGCAGCCAAGATTTGCTTCTGGGGAGGCAGGAACACAAGTGAGCCAAGCTTAGAAACATAAATTCAAAGACGAATTATTAAGAATTTCCAGACTATAACCACAGAGCATCAAACCCCAAACACAGGGCCCTTCAGTCACTGTAAGCTCCAGAGGCTAGTCCTGCCCATGCTTGTACAGTCTAAAGCCCAGATTCTCTTACACATCCATGCCTTTGCATGTGCTGGTTCCTCTGCTTTCCATTACATTCCTTCTCACCTAGTCAGCCTGACAAACTCCTAATCATCCTTCGAAACCCATTAGGGCATTATGTCTCCTGTGAAGTGCTTCCTGCCTGCTCTTCCATGGGCACTGATTACACTTTTCCTTGGATCCCCACGTCATCTTGAGCAAACTTCTAATCATAGTATCAAACTTTATTTGCATTTATTTATTTCAGTCTGGCTTTCCCATGAACCTATAAGAAACTTAAAGGCAGGACATATAGTTTATTCATTTTTATATACCCAAAGCATAATAAGTACTCAGCTCTCTGAGTCCTTTCGGGCCTTTGCAGCAGTAGGGTCCTGTGTTGACTTGGTCCCTGCTCACCCTGTGGGCATCTGTGACCAATGCCACTGTAATCCCTTCTCTCAACTCCCTCGGGCCTAGCAGGCCCTTTTGGTTGAATTCAGCACATCCCTTTGAGGTCTGCACACAACTCCCATTTGATTTCTGGTTCAGGGAGCTGTCTTGCAGCCCTTAATTTCAGCTTCATCAAGCTTGGAATGTCCATTCTGATAGTTCTGACTGCTAGGCATATCACCCATGTACCTTCATAAAGCACAGGGGAGCTTCTGGATGCTTCCATATCACACAGGAACTAAAACAGACTCCAGAAAGCCAACTCAGACCAGGGCCACCACAAAACACAACTTGAAGGGACAGAGCATTCCCAGCAAAGTCTATGTGAGTGTGACCTACGGAGTTGTGCAGTGCACATCCTGCACAGCTGGATTCAGCAACGCTAACTCTGGTCTTCCTCTGCCTAATCTCACCACAGTGACAATTTTCTCTGATACAGAGGGCATCCTTCAAGTCTCTTTCCTGCAAAACATCTGCTTTCCACTTTCCTCTCAACATATCTAATATTAATATTTCCCTTCAAGATATTGACCTTGATTATCAACAGGGGAGTAAGTGTAGAGCCATAACCCAAGTGATCAAATACTTTTCTGCTTTTGCCTCTCTCTGTCTCCCTTCTCCATCCCACAGGCCACTACAGAGAAAAGGACAAGCTTTTTATCTCTTCCAGTCTGGCTGGACGCGCCCTACACTGCATCCTGTTTCATCACAGAGACACTAAAGCCTTAAAGGTGAAGAGGTAGCCTTACAAAGGAAATCTCTAATCACCAGACTTAGATCTTGATATGTTAGAAAGGAAATTGAGAAATTTCTTCTCTAACAGTGCCTATTTAAGCATACTGTTTTACCCTGGACTAATAAAATCTTACCCTGCATGTCAAAAGCTGACTGCTGGGTGGTACCTCAAAGCATAAGGGTAAACAGCAGGATTTATGGCCAGACTGCCTGGGCTCATGGCATGACTGTACCTACCACCATGCAGGGCTCTGGTGAGGACTGAATTAACGTATGTAAAGCACTAGTATCTGGCCACTAGTGTGAGCTATAAAAGGGGTGGCTCCAATTACTGCCTCTCTCTTTCTCTAAGCATCCCTGCTGGAACTTCTCAGTCTGCTGGCGGAATAGACAGGAGTCACATCCAAAGCTGTGCAAAAGAGAAAATCGGATTTTCAAATAGTATTGTTACCCACATGATTTCATCTAACATTCAAAAAGTTAAAAGGCAGTGGAGAGACAACATAATGAACTAGTCAAGAACATACACATCTAATCCCACATAACACAGCTATTATGAGGACTAAAGGAAATTATACAAACATAGTCCACACATTTGCAGATTCCATATTTGCAAACTCACCTACTCGCTAAAACGTGTAACCCCAAAATCAGTACTTCAGAGCTTCCGGAGTCATTCATGGGCACGCGCAAAGTTGGGAGCATGTGAGTCACCCAAAGCGCACATCCCCAGCTGAGGTCAAGCAAGGCCACCCACTAGCTTCTTGTTTCAGCTCCCATACAAGAAGCAACTGTCCTTTTCATGATATATGTAATGCCACACTTTTCTCTTTTGTGCTTTTGGTTGGTGATTTTGCCGTTTAAACTGTCCCAAGCATAGTGCTGAGGTGCTGCCTGGTATTCCCAAGTGTGAGAAGGCTGTGATATGCCTTCCAGAGAAAATACAGTGTTACAGCAGCTTCATTCTGGCATGAGTTGTAGCACTGTTGACTGTGAGTTCAATGTTAATGAATCAACAATGTATTGAATAAGGTATCTTTAAATAGAAATACAAAACAAGGCTATGTATTGATTGGCTGATGAAAATACTGTGATCAGAGACTCACAGGAGCCTAACCCTGTTATTTTCCCTAGTAACAATGCTTCAGAATTTGCTAATTCAGTGTTCCTAGCAACTTTATAGAACATAACTATTATAAATAACAAGAATCAATTGTACCTACATATATGCACATGTACCCATAATTTCTGTATAAGTGTGTGGAAATTATATAGATATATATACGTGCCTAGCAAGTAATAGATTGTCAACAGATGATCATCAATATTACTGTCATTGACCCCATTTACAGACAAAGAAACTGAGCTACAATAATGTTGAATACCTTATTCAAGCTTGTTCAGCTACCAATCATAATGCCTGTTTTATTACTTTTATTATTTGTTTTATTAACAAACCTCCCCACACTTAGTGGCAGGAAACCACCCTGAAATTTTATTATGCTCATGGATTTTGTGGATCAAGAACTCCGACAGGGCACGTGGGGCATGACTTGCCTCTACTCCATCGTGTCTGGTTGTTTCCATTTCCACAGAGAAACAAAGGACTATGCAGGAGGCAAACTGTATTATCCTGGTGAGGGCCATTTTGTGAAGGTTTTTATCTAGGCCCAGATTTTTCCTCATGATGGAGCTCGAGTAATGAAATGATACTGAAGAAAGATCTGAATGATAACAAGGGTAAATGCTCTGAATAAAATGCAGACACCTCGACAAAAACACGCTGCTGTTTCTTTAATTTCGAGATTGCCTGTTGTGATCCCTCCTCATAAAGAGATGGCTGGCAGGTTGGGACAGTCACGCTCCTGGGAAAACTCACTTTGAAACACAGATGTAAATGGACTCTCTTCCCATAAAGCCCAAGATAAAATGCCTCTTGTGCCAGGTGATGGATTAGAATATTCCAGCATGGGTTTATGTTGTCAGCCGATATCAACACAGCACCAATCAAAAGAGATTAGTCTGGCATTGTCAAGATTCTTGTCCAACAATTATAGTTTAGAACTTAAAAGTGTGCTGTCTCACAGTGTATCAACATCACTGTACAATAACATTGAACAAATAGAGGATAAATTGCATGCAAAGAATAATTTTTTGACATGCAAGTTTAGATATAACAAAGGAAGCCTTTTAAGATGTCACTGCACTCAGATAAGAAAACACATCTTTTATCACTTTGACCATGTGTTTGTGGATTCAAAGTATTCAAACAAGTATTCAAAAACCTCCAGGTAAAGTTTCTAATTTTTAAAAAGAAGACATTATTAACTCATGAAGGAGAGAAATTTCACCTTTCACCAACTTAATCCACATGTGCTTTAGACCATTTGATACTTTCATTCATGTTCTTCTTAGTCTCACTTTCACAAAGAGCTCGTAAAGTATGTACCTGTACCAACAGAAATTGGGTATCTTGTTCCATGAAGCTCCGTAATCCCTCAGAGCTTCAGAAGTTGAACTCTGGCTCCTGAAGAAGCAGATTTGGGTCATTTTACAAACCTCTGTCTAGATAGAACCCAAAAAAATATCTTCCTATTCTGGCTATAGGAGAGAAGAAACTTTCCTTGGCTGCCACATCTTGACCAAAAAATAAAAAAAGTATCAACCCTGGGGTTTTGATATGATAAAATAAAACCCAGATCTAAATTTTTCTATAGATCCCATTTGCCCAAAAGTGAATCACAGGTTCTGCCCAGATTCAAGGGGAGGGAACCACACAAGGATGATGTATTAGTCAGGATTCTCCAGAGAAACAGCACCAACATAATATAAACGTAGATGTCTAAGAGGAGATTTATTATGAGGATAGGCTCACGTGGTTATGGAGGCTGAGAAGTCCCATGATATGAGGTCAGCCAGGTGGAGACCCAGGAAAGCTGGTGGTCTTGTTTTTTCAAGAGAGCGTCTCACTCTGTTGCCCAGGCTAGAGTGCAGTGGCATCATCATAGCTCACTACAACCTCAAACTTTGAGGCTTAAGCAATCCTCCTTCCTCAGCCTCCTGAGTAGCTGAGAATACAGGTGCACACCACCACACCCAGCTAATTTTTCTATTTTTTTGGGAAACAGGGTCTTGCTTTGTTGCTCAGGCTGGTCTTGAACTCCTGGCCTCCAGGGATCCTCCTGCCTCAGCCTCCCAATGTGCTGGGATTACAGGCATGAGCCACCACACCCAGCTCAGTTCTGTGTTTTAGAAAACTCAGTCATGGTACAGAATGAATGGATTAGAGAAAAACAAAAGCTGAGACAGGGAGACCAGTTAGGAGACTGCTGTAATGATCCAGGCAAGGCAGGACAGTGGATAAGGTGGAGCCAAAGAAAATGAGGAGAATAGATGAATATGAAATTAATTTCATCTTTATGGAGGAGGAGGTTGAATTAATAAGACTCAGTGATTGACAGGACATGAAGATAAGAGAAACTCAAAAACTATTCCCAAACTTTTGGCTTTGGCAGATGCCTTGTTCTAGTAATATTTCTGCACAACCAGTATCCTCTCTGGTTCGACACCCGTAAAGAGAACATAACTATTGCCTGATTCAACCTATTGCTCACATAATCAAGGTCCAAGTTTCCCACCCTGGAACATACCAGTGAGCTTTATTTTCCACAGCCCTAACAAAATCAACATCTGAGTGAGAGTTACTTCTACTAATCCACTACATTTAGCCACCCTGCCATAGCATATCGCAGCAGTTAGGGTACAGATGCCAGAACTTCTAGGCTCTGCCACCATGGGATCTTGGGCAAGTTACCCAATATCTTTGTGCCTCAGTTTCCTTGACCAGAAAATGATGATGATAAATCTACCTTATGGGTTATTCTGTCAGTAACTGAGTTAATACAGAGTATGTAACACAATGCCTAACATAATACGTACAGAATAAAAATTTTTGAAGAAGACAATATTACTATTTACATAAACCCAAATTTCCCAAATGTTGATGGTGATGAAGTTTTCATCAGTCTGCTACAAAACTGTTCATATAACATTTCCAACTGCCTTTTCTTAGGAATGATTGTTCTTTCTCTGGGAGTATAGCCTTCCTATTTGGTCAGGGGAGGGGTGATAATATCCTTTCCTTTATAAAATGATGATGATAGTAAAGAATAGTTAGTGCGATATTCTTTTCATATCCATACTTACAAAGTAAAAGCCGGCAGTCCTTGGCCAATCACCAAAGTAAGTTTGAAATCTTATCATTCTATAAAACCCAAAAGTCCAATAATCCCTGATAAAGATAACAGCATGAAGGAGGTGGGTGTCACCAAAGCTCTATTGTAACAAGGAAACAAGTTATACCAGATGGTAACTTGAATTCAAAGAAATAAATGAAAAGAATCAGAAAAGGTTAAAAAAAGAAGAATGAAAAGAATGTTAATATGACAAATTCAATAAGTTCATATTTGCTCTCCTTTCTTCTCCCAGCTTTTTAAAAAAAGACACAAGAGACTGGGAGCAGTGGCTCACACCTGTAATCCTAGCACTCTGGGAGGCCAAGGCAGGAAGATCACCTGAGGTCAGGAGTCCAAGACCAGCCTGAGCAAAAGTGAGGCCCCCATCTCTACAAAAAATAGAAAAATTAGCTGGGTATGGTGCATGCCTGTAGTCCCAGCTACTCAGAAGACTGAGGCAGGAGGATGGCTTGAACCTGGGAGTTTGAGACTCTGTTTCAGGGGGAAAAAAAAGACACATGATTATATAAAATAATAATTTTAACAATGTACATAGACATAGTATGCATAACAATTATTGTATAAAAAAGAGAAGGAGGAATGAAACTTTACGAGAGTAAAGTTTCTATATTTCTTTGGAATTTAGTATAAATGTAAAGTAGATTTATGTAATTATATATATATATATATGTATAGCGTAAGCCATAGGACAAATTGAAAAATAATTTTTAAAATCATAATTTAAAAATTATTAAAGGAATTAAAATATTACACTGGAAAAATATTCACTCAGTACAAAAGAAGGAAGCAAATGAGGAACAGAGGAACAAAGAAGACATGAGGCACACAAAAAAAAGAAAACATCAGGTATAAATCTAACCATATTAATATCATTAAATGGAGTTGTATTATACAATCTAATCAAAAGGCCTAAATTATCAGATTGGGTTTTTTTAAAAAAAATCAAGGTCCAACAATATGATATCAACAGGAGATATATTTTGTATTTAAAGATACAAACAGAATAAAAGCAAAGTGATGAAAAAAGACATACCATGTAAACAGAAACCATAAGAGAGTTGAAGTGATATACTAATCATACTTTAACTAGAGATGAAGAACATTTCCTAATGGTAACAGAGTTAACTCATCAGGAAGACATAACAACTATAAACATATGTGCACTCAAAAACAGAGACCCAAAATACATGAAGCAAAAATTAACGCAAATGAAGGGGAAATAAACAATTAAACAATAACAGTCGGAGACTTCACTATCCTCCTTTCAATAATGAATCCAACAAGCAAGCATAAGATCAATGTGAAAATAAAATATTTGACAATCATCATGGAGTACCTAGACCAACAGATACCTGTAGGCATCTACAGCACTATACCTAGTAACAGCAGAATATACATTATCCTCAAGTGTACCTGGAATATGTGCTAGGCCATAAGACAATTCTCAGTAAATTTAAAAGGATTAAAATCATACAAAGTATCTTCTCCAATCACAATGGAATTAAATTAGAAATCAACAGAAAGATATTTAGAAATTTACGAATGTGTGGAAATTAAATAACACACTCCTG
>RJWJ010041333.1:0-13537 GCA_004363605.1 Indri indri | reverse complement strand
GTTCCTTCAACTTCTGCATATTCTAGGCATGAAAGTTTGAACTAGTTTTGCTGAGATTCACACTTCAGTATTACTGATCTAAGAGGTTTGTGAGTACATATAAACCTTTGGATACTGATTTAAACTACACTCTTGGGCTTCTAGGGTTGTCTGCTACTTAATTAGACCTTCCATATAGGAAAATAACAATGAGCTGGTGTCCCATCTCCAACAGATGCCTGTGCCAGATGCTCAGAGAAACACACACTCCATTTCCTATAATGTTGTCTATTGCTCATTTTTATACTGTGTCAAAGAAGCTTTCTGAGAATACTTCAAGAATTTACAATGAAAACAAATGGAAGATAAACAGTAAAAGAACTAACTTCTATTTCAATATTTTTGTTGCATATGCTTCCTTATGAATATTCTCTTTTTTATTGCTCTATTGCTCACACTTTAACTTCTACTTATTTTCTTTTTTGGGGATTCTAAATTGGATTTAATGTGCAAAAGTTCCTTGATTATTCACAATAAGCTGGAGTACTAGATGATGCCTGAAATTCCAGGGTCAGACCTGAATCAGTCCACCTTAGGGAAAGCTTTGATAAAATATGATGTTGCGGGCATTGACACCTAACATGATGGAGAGAGAGGAAAGAGAATAATATTCCTGAGAGGATATGAACGTTTTGAAGAAAAAAATAAAACTAATGATAAATTATATCCACTGTGCTATTTTGCTCCAGGCAGTCTTTGTAAAGCTTCCTGGGAAGGCATTAAAGAGAAGGACTCAAGAAGGAGAAAGAAGGACATCCAGCCAGGCAGTGAATCCCATTTATTTAGAATCATCATAGAATTTGTCACTTAAAAATACCAATAATATCATAGTTGTTGTCTGACATTACATCTGATAAAAGATTATATCTGTGAGAATTTTCCTAAAATTAAAGTCTATATTTAGAGGCATCTTGGAATTGCAGTCACATTATTCATATATTCATGCATAAAGAATGAGGAATAGTGGAGACACCAAACACTTTGAAGGCAAATAATCCAAGTTTTATCCCTTACTAGTCTCTCTTTGGTTCCCCAATATGACAAGCACATGAAGAGTATTACAGCTAATACAGAAAGCCTTTGTTAAATTCCAGTGGTAAAGAAATATGCAAAGCATATAATACCATGCTTAGAGCCTAATTGGTGGTCCGTAAATATTAGTTCCCTCCCAACCACCCCACACCTACCTCTAAACTTTTCCCTCCAGGATTATTTTTCATATGGCGCATTCTCTGTAGCATATGTACCCTCGTAATGATGTAGCACAAACAGCAGGTAATGGCATCCCACCTTCAGATATTCAGGCAAAATTACCTTGATCTTCTATCTCATGTTTTATGTGAAATCCATTGCCTTATCTAAAATTTCAGCAAATTCCCAAAAGCTTATACCCATGATTATGTCTGGCTTCTAGTTTATGCACCAATGTATTCTCAAATTCCTTTACATTTCACTATCTGCTGCCATTAGTTTCTTTCTACTCCATACTGATCCATATACCAAACAAATTCTTACCTTTAATTTCTACTAATAAAAATTACATAAGGCACAGAGATGCACACTGCAGAAATGGAAGAACTTAAAAATGAATAATAGCTACCCCTGTGTGATAGTTAATTTTATGTCAACTTGACTGGATCAAACAATGGATACCAGATATCTGGTTAGACATTATTTCTGGGTGTGCCTATGAGAGGGTTTCTGGGTGACATTACATTTGAATCAGTGGACTCAGTAGAGTGGCCTCTCCAATGTGGTGGGCATCATCTAATCCATCGAGGGCCTGAATAGAACAAAAGGTGAAGAAGGAGGAATCTGCCCCTTCTTCTCTGCCTCACTATTCCAACTAAAACGTCTCGTCTCATCTTCTCCTGCATTCAGAGGGTATTTACACCCTTGGCTCCCCTGGTTCTTGGGCCTCTCAGACTCAGATGGCTTTTCTGGGTCTCCAGCTTGCAGACAACCAATCATGGAACTTCTCAGCCTTCGTAATTGTGTGAACCAATTCTTCATAACAAGTTACCCTTAAATATCTCTCTATATAAAAACCCATTGGTTCTGTTTCCCTGGAGAACCTTACTATTATTAATATACCCTGTTCCTACTCTTCCCTTTGCCTGTGAAGAGCTAGAAATTTTTTACTGGACATCCTTCTCCTCGAGGTTCAGTCTCTAACCCCATTGTTTAGCCTCTTTTTTGTATTTATCATTATTCTCCTTTGTTTTTCTCACCACTGAATTTATGTCCATTTCTTAGTGTTCAGATATCTTGCCTACGTTTTTTCCAATCTGCTTCCTCAGGAGCTTACCTTCCACCCTCTATTAACTTAGTAGAGCACATTCAGTTCCTTCACTGAGAGAAACTTTGACTCCAACTATTAAAATTGTATTTTTCATGTTACTTTAAGAGTATAAAACATACTCACTGAAGTAAATAGTATGACTACTAATAATAATTCTTTTGTAAATAAATATGATTGAAAACATGAAGGTGAAATATCTTTTCAATAGGCTGGCAACATAAGGTACATTTTTGTTTTCAATTTTATTCCTTCTTTTTTTTTTTTTCTTTATTCTATAGCTGAACCACTTTAAGCATTCATGATTTATTTTCACCTTTCACGTTCTACCCTGAGTCTTGGTACAAGAAGAAACAAGCCCTAACTTATGGTCAAAACCAGTCTTTCTACAACAGAACACTCAATACTAGAGATGTCCAGTATTGTTCTGCCTCCAACTAGACTGCAATCTTCATGAAGGCAGAGATTTTACCATATTCACTGAAAAATTCCTGGAAGTATGTAGAGTGTTTTATATTTATACATGTGCATGTTTATGTATAAAATGAGTTAGTGATCTTTGAATCAATTTTCTTATTATTCTGCCCATAATGATAACATATTATTCTGATTAGCTATTTCTGTGTCACATCTACCACTCCAATAAATGTAAATGGATTACACAAAAATTGATTATTTCTCAAGGTCCCGTGGATTAACTTGGCTCAGTTAGATATTTCTCACTTGGAGATCTCTAACGTCATTGCAAGATACAGCCTGGGGCTGGAGTTATCTGGAGACTCAACTGAGATGTATGTGCAATATGGCCTCTCACACACATTATCTTGCCCTTCCATGCTCCTCCATGTGACCTCTATCTCCAGGAGGTTCTTGGACTTCTCTTTTGGTAGTTAAGGGCTCCACAGGATTAAAAAAAGCAGCTGCTAGTCCCCTGAAAAACCAGGCATGAAACTAGCATAATATAACTTCTGCCATAATCTATTGGTCAGAAAAGTCACAGGCAAGCTAGTTCAGATTCAAAGACAGGGACCAACATCCACTTCTTGATGGGCTGAGCATCAAAGAATTTATGGCCAACTTTCATTGGCAACAGATACATTCATTCCTTGCTAGGAATTGTACTCCATGCAAAACCCAAAATATACATTATCTCATTTAATGCCCATAACAATTCACTAAGGTAGGTACTACCATTGCCATAGTCACACAGATAGTAAGTTATAGAGTGGGCTATTGATCTTTGTGGTCTGATTGACTTTGATACTCAGGCTTTTTATCACTATGACATATAAACTCTGATTTAGCACACTAAAAAATTCTACTAGAAAGATTTATCATCATCCATCTTTCAATACATGGCCAGCATAGTACATATACATTCATACATTGTTGAAAAGCCCATACAGTTGTCTTTGCAAATATGATCTGAAATTGCAACTCAACCTGCTATGGTGCAATTTTTTTAGTCCATTGCCTCCTGACTATATGAACCCACTGATAATATTAAAAATTTCTATTTAGTTATGGTTGCTTTTGAGGGTATAAAGACCACCTATGTTTATTCCTGTTTAAACTTTACAATATGCATTTGCTTGATGTTGGGTTACAAGCTTAGGAGAGAGTTCAGAATCATCTGCTTGCCTAGGAGAACATGTCAGATAATTATCTGAAGCATTTATTATTCCTTGAATGACAAACATGTTGACACAATACTCCTGAATTTGACCTAATCTCCCCAATCTTAAATGTGTGAGAGGTTATATTTGGCACAAGAACATTAAACTAATAAAATGAAGAAATATTTTAGCTTATTTTTTTCATAAGAAACTTTCACAGTAATCTAGAATAATGTGTATAAAGTAAATAAATAGCATTATTCATTTTTGGCAGAAGTTTCTGCTCAATATTAGAGCATGATTAATTTTTTCCTAATTGAAAAAAAAAACATTGCTTGTTAACTTCATTTTACCGAGAAATTAAGAAGAAAAAAAGAAAAAAACTTCCACACTTGTAGAAATGAATAATTAATATGGATTAGAATAAAATTTGTTTTGTAAAGCACCTTACAGCATACATTGTTAATTGTTCAAAATTATCCGTAAAATATATAAAAACAATACTACATAGGTAGTATTTTACAATTTTACAGACGTTTAATTTCTTTAAACTTTCCTCTTTTATCCAAAAACTAGTCTGACAAACTGATAGTTTTCAAAATCTGTGAAACAACTTGACATTCTGAATTTCATATTTTCAGTGATTTATATTGTTTTCATTTTATAGTTTGCCACTGCATTAGGAACTCAGTATAATTTGAATATTATCATGATTAGTCTTAACTTTCATTCCCAAGTAGATTGGCTGAAAAGGAAAGAATTTATTCATCTCTCATTATCATGTCCCTACAATTTGTCTCTATGTTTGTTTCAGTACATTGTGTTTTAGAAAAGCAGATCTAGTTTTTCAAATTTCCTAAGCAACTGTGAGAGAGAACTCAGTGGTGGAGGAGACTCAAAGGAAAATGTGAACTTGCAGTTTAAAATTAAAAACAAAATGATAATCCATGGCAATCGGTCTTTTCCTACTCTCCAATTTTCGTTAGGGCCTAAGAAAATAGAATGGGACCCACAATTATGATCGTAGCCCAGAACATAATAATATAAACAGAGCACCCAGTCTGAAGTCTGGATTTCATTTCCTGGCTTGCTCCTCATTGGTTAGGAATATATGTGTGTATGTGGCATGTCTGTGTATATGTGGGGAGGGGGGAGGGTGCTTCTATGTATGTATTTACAACTTAAAATAGATATTACTCCCTAGTAAGCCCTCTTTCAACATTCTTTGAAATCTTTAATTAAAATCTATATTGTTGGGGGAATAGAAATTGTGTAAAATTTAGTCTAATATTTATTATGGGAAAATTTTAAGATTAGACAAACCTTAGTACAATTTCAGAAAAAAAAAAAGAAAATTTTTATTCTGGGGATTAAAATTAACACTAAGAATAATGCAAACTTTATGTTGAATCTTATTCAAAATGAAGTTATAATTTTCTATCCACACTTAGTAATCAAGGTCATCTTTGAATTATAATGAGAACTTTCTAAAGACAATTTCTAAAACATGGCTTAAAACTTAAGAGTTTGGGTTCCATTTTGTCTCTAGTGACTTGACTAGTTCAATTTCTAAGCTGTATATAAGTCATCTCTGATCCTTCTATATGAATTAATGTGAAAAACAATGGCCAAGTGGATGAACATGAGATTTAATAAAAACAAATTCCTGATGTGAGAAAGAAATAGAAAAGGGACAGGTGCTTCTTAACTGAATAGTTTATTGAAAGACAAAAAATAGATGACAAGCAGTATATATTAAAAGACTGTTGCTTTTATTGCAATAAAATACAAACCTCTTCTCCTGGAGGCCTAACAGAAATTGTAATTCAGTAGAGAAAAAATATGCAGACTGCTCTATTGATCTATATGAAATAAAAGATACTCAATCCATGATAGCCCACTGAGGAACAATGAATGTCTTTCATTCTAAATTGAATGTAGAGGATAAAATGAGGGGACAGAAAGGATAGCAATAAAGAGAAAGAGAAGACATTGTTAAAATATCATCCTTCTATTAGTTTATACCACAGAAGATTATGTAGAACGATGTCAAGAGCAGGACGAAGTCAGGATGGGATATATTGGATTGCAGCTGGGATTGACTGATGCATTATGTTAAGGAATATTCTACAGTCATTATCGACTTATTTAATTTTGATTGAAAGGTATTCTTTCATATGGGCAGTGTATTTAGTACACCGGAATAATAAGATGATTCTTTGGAGAATGGAATTGCATTTCTAATGAAACACGACCATTCTCATCAACCACAATACTGTTAGGCTCAGTCTCCTATGTTGAGGCAACACAATAATATTTCAACAAAGCATTAAAGGATATTATGCTAGAGTTCTTAAACTATAATAAATCTTCAAATTGATCAGAGAAAACTATTTTCACTTTACATAGTAAAGAGTTCTCTCACATACTTATTTTACTTACTTCCAAACAAGGTTTTGCATCTTAAAATTGAGATCAGTGGTCAAATAACATTTGGGGGTAAAATGAATTTGAACAGTAAACAGAACAAAGCTGGTTCAGTCTTGACAAAACAGTCCTGTCCACTATTCAGTTTAACTCTGAGATGATTCCTCAGTTCTCTACGTATCTTTAATGTGGGATAGAAAGCCATCTTAGGCTTTCGTAGTCTTTATGTAAAAGCTTACATTTTTCTAAATTTTGGTAATAGAAAAGTTAATGTACAGCTAAGTACTTTAAGCCACATTTCAAGACTCAGAAATGCTAAATACTTACATCTTAAAACCTTAAAATATTCAGCTTTATGCCAATATTTGGCATTAACTTTATAAAACTTTTGGACTTTTAACTGGGCAAAAGTATGGCAAAATCGTAAGCAAAATACATGCCAGAAGATACAATATATGATTTCAGAAATGTACTTGAAATTCCCTGACATCATACATTTTTCCTATGATTTAACTGAGATAACAATTATAAAATTTCTTTAGTGATTTTAAGTTAATATATGGGGAGATAATTTATATACTAAACAATTTGATTGTAGTATTAAAAAGAAACATAGCTTGAGTCTTCCTAAACAAATTATTCAAGAATTTCTAAATCATCTTAGTGGTAAGTGGATAGGCTTTAAAATGTTTTCTGTTAACTCAAGTAATTGTGGAAGATTTTATAAATGGAAGTCTGAGCTTGAAGAATTTGGTTTCTCTTTTACCTCTAAGGACTTGACTGTAAATTTGATTGTGAATGTGTCGAGGTGGACAGATATAGACTAACATGTTGTGAGAGTTTTTCACAATGAAGATCTACAAATGAATCTTGCAGTATCAACAAGGAACACTCATTTAAACCATCAGGAAAAAGAAAATAAGAAGCCCTGGTGTTAAAAAGAAATATAACTGGTTAATTTAGATTATAAAGCCAACTGCTCACAAAAGACTTGCAGGCTGCTAAAATTAAAGGGAAATTTTATTTCAATACCTTTATAAGTGTCCAGCAACCATAGTAGTATAGATGTCTAAGCTGATGACAAAAGCACAGGTAACCCTACATCAATTCATTCTCTTTACTAGAAGTTGTTCCCTTTGCACTGAAGTGAAAAAAATTTTTTCTCAATAAAGTTATATCAGTTACTTTAATAGGACAACTCAAAGAGAAACAGTTCCAAGAAATTATCAAGATATTTAGGTAATATGTGTACATGTGTCCTTATCTGGAAATCATAAAACTTTTGCTCTAGTTGAGAAGATATCATTCCCAGAGTTATCTGGGTAGTACAACATGGAACTCTCATTTGCTCAGCACAACAGAGTTTATTTTGTGTTTACCCAAATGACTGGCAAAACCATAGTTGACAAAAGCAAGTTATTATCCAAAATAATGACATCCAGTACTACTGAAATGGCACTGGGTAAAAATAACTCAGTAAATGAAAGTTCTAGAAAACATCTAGTAATACCACATTCTTTGGCCTTAAAATCCTTCTTGGGTAGTAATTGTTTTTCTGAATTACATTACCCAAATGTTCACGAAATATTGGTGTGGTGGTACCATCTCCTGGGATACATTTTACTACTGCATTTATATTTTCCACACTTTCATTTTTATAGTTTGCTAAGTTGCACTAGCCTGAAACTTACTTTGTTTTGCATATATATTTTATTTTGTCAAGTTTTTGTGAGTACTAGAAAAATGTTAGTGTGAAGGCCTGCTTATGCCACTGACAGGAATTAAGGTTGCATTTATTCTAGGCATACATCCATATATTATTAATGAAATTGAGAACACAATATAAAAATATTTCTATCACCTATTGTATGATCCAGCCAATATGCTCAACAAGAGAAAGCAATAGGTATTGTTATCTTCTTTGGTTTAGGAGAATGAAGTAAATTGTGTATATGTAAAATGATCATTGATATTTTATTTTGGTGTTCAAACTAAAAACTTGCATTGTTGCAAAAATTTGACAAAAAGAAAGGAAAAGCCCTGTTGGGGAGAGTTAAAAGTCCCACTTGGATTTAAAATAAATCTATTGGAATCTTGTAAAATAACTTTTACTTTTAAAAGTAAATATTTTTACTAAGAAAATAGCTTTTCTCAATCTTTTAATTCTAAGAGAATCACATAGTATTTTGTATTGGTTGGATTCATTAGAGCTAGTTAATGAAATCAGCAATAGATAATCAAGTTCAATGAGTAAAATAAACTTGTGACAAAAATATTTATAATTTAGGTATAAAATCCCAATCATTTAAAACCAATATTCCACCAAAGGTAGTCCCTCCAAATAAATGTTTATGGTTTTAGTATTACAAGACAAAAGTTAAAACTATTATGACAGAAATTTAATAGTTTAGCAAAGTTCTTTGCCCCGTTAAATAAATGTACTTGGACAAACTGTTGACTTAATAATGATTTGATCCAAAGTATTGATTTAACATATATTTTACAGCTTATGTAGACAGTAATATTCTTTCTAACCAATGTCTGTCTGATGACTAAACCAGAATTTGTTATTCACTGATCACACAGACTTTTCTATCAAGTGCCATTGAGATTGATGATTTCTGATGTCAACTATAATTTTAAGTCTAAATCTGAGATATTTGAAGTTATTCAGCCAGAATTTGAGGTAAAATTAGACTTTTACTGATTTTTTAGGAACATAAGTTCAACCTCAGACTCTTTCTTGAAGTTATGGAACATATTTATCTGATATAGAGAAAGGTAAAATGTATCTTAGTGGCTACAAAGTCCTCTCTATAGGAATCTAAAAGACCTGTATCCACTGGTTCTGATCAAATAACAAAGTGTTCAAATACTATGGCTTGAGGCTCTGAAAGAAAACATGGTTCAAGGCCACAAAGGCCTGAAAGGAAACTCGACCAGGAATATCCCTGAAAGTAGGGAAAGGCAAAATAAAGAAGGCAAGGCAGGCTTATAAAGACACAAACTTCAAAAGTGAATCTACAAAAAATTAACAGAAGGGTACATATCCAGGAATAGGTAAAAACAAAGATGACGGCACCTAAATATACTTCAGGGAAACTCATCTTGATCAGTTTCAGTGCTGGAGTCAAGACCACCTTTGGTTGACTCCAGGGTTTTTACTTATTCTAAGAATTTGGAGATATAACTTGCAGAATAATAAAGAAAAAAACATAATTTCTTCTGAATAATAGTCCTCAGTCATAGTAAGACAGAACTATCAATTCTTTGGTGAGTACTGCCATTTCTAACCGCATACTGTTAGCTCTTTCCTAAAACTTCAAATGTCACGGTTTCTTGGTCTTTCACTTTGCCCTTCTCTATTTCAGTCATTTTCCTTTTGTTTTATGTCAATGTTTTTTGTCTGTTTGTTTTAGTAATACATTAGCCCAAAATAAACCCAACACTGCAGATTTTGACGGATCGGTACAGAATATGGATGCTGTCTTATTTGAGCACAATTTTTTATTATTGCATTTCAGATAATATTACCCTATCTTTACTGATAGCTAAATACAAATCAAACTATTTGTATTTAGGTCTAAGTTAGTAGAGCACATAGATTGCCTTAACTATGTCTCTAGTTGTTTTATCTACATAGTATTTGTATATTTGAAGAGTTGGCAAAATTTTTGAGGACACTTTCAACATATTCTACTACAAGGCATGATACTTTTATGTGCCCCATATGACATTTTTGAATAGAGGACCAAATGATCACTGAGAAATTTAAAGCTAAATTGAACACAGACACACAAAGTTAGTATTATGTTAATATATAATTCACTCACTTAAATAAATTCATGAAATGTATAGAAAAGAAGTGTCATCTTTGGTAACTCACATATTCACTCTATTCCATGATTCTTTCAAACTTTAATGAAATGCAGACAAAATCAAACATAATTTAGTAATAAAGTAATAAATAAAGGGAAAAAAAGCCTCTAGCCAGCATTTACATTTCTTTTTTTCCAAATGTGAGCTGCTGATTTTTAAAACAAATATGACCCTCATGATTCAATTACTCATTTGGATTTTAAAAATAACTGAAAAGAACATCACTTTTCCAAAGTCATCCAAATGCCTAGTGCAAGTTGAAAAGAACAAAAACGTCATGCAACTTGAAATAAAAATTATGGTTCTGAATTCAGGACCAGGATTAGAATGTTGGATTTTTTACCTTATTTCTGATGTTTGATTTGCTCTACATCAGAAAATTAAGAGTAAAATAAAGAATTTTATTATCTTTTTAAAAAAGATTCTACATAATATAATTTTACTTATATTATCTTGTGATTCTAGTGGACACATACATACATAGGAGAAACCAAAAGTTTTGGCAATATGAAGTTTTACATTTGAACCTCACTTTCGTTGTTACTGCCGCATGACCTGTGGTAGACTACTTTACTTCCTGCTGAAATGCTATTGGTATTCAGTATAAATATTATTTTTAACTGGGAAGATTAAGTTAAAAAACTTCCTCTTCTATGTTTGTTTTAAATATTTTTAACTCTGCCTGGGTGATCTTATTAACTTTCACTATTTTAACTTCCTTTTATAAGTTGATGACTTTGAAATCAATATCATCCAGTATTTCCTCTTAAATTCCATAAATCTATATCTAACTGCTTCTTTGAGATTTCTATCTTTTTGTAGCATAGACAATTCAAATTCAACATACCCAATCTAAACTCATAATCTTCCTTCCTTATCCTGTTTCTCCTCCTGGATCATACACCTGGGCACATCATTGACTCACTTGATCGTTAAAAATCCCTCCGTCTGGCATCCCCACAGGTATATTTGTTTTCCCTTACTTTACTGCAAGAGTAATTGCTCTTAGTAATTTCCTCTCACCATTCTTTTGCTTAAACACTTTAGTGAATTCCAATAACATAGGTTAGAACTCAAATTCCATAATACTATCTTCTAGGACCTCCACGCACTAAACCTTGTCTCTCTCTCTCTCTAGTTTCAGATTTCACCATCCCTTGACACATTCTTTTTGCTCACACTGTACTGTTTGTAGTTCTCCATATAAATCAGGATAGTTCCAATTACTTTGCCTTTCCTCGCAATTCTCTAGTCATTTATACTTTCCCATATTCTCCAACTAATTAACGTCAGCTCTTAAGACACAGTTCAGGAAACACCTCCTGCAGAAACAAAGCAAAACAAAAATCTTACTTGATTCTTTTTCCTCCCTCCTCTGACTCATAAGGAATAAAAACTCATTAACGATTTTATTGCTATATTTCCAGTTTACTTATTAAATTATCTTTGCTTGTGTCTACATTCCCCTATTTTTCTATAGGTCTTATCAGTTACCTCCTAACCATATAAACAGCACTCAATGTGGATCTGAAGAATGAATGAAGGAATAAATGACATCTGAGCTAGGCCTTAAAAGATAGGCAAGATAGTGACTGGTGCAAATGGCAGAAAGGTTGTTCCAGGCCATGCCACAGCCTTAGCAGAGGTGTAAGGAGGAAATCAGAGAACACATGGAAATCAATGTAAACCCAGTAAAAATGAAGATGGTTAAGATAAACATGGTGCATTGGCTACTACTGACCTGGCTTTATGCTTTCTGGGTACTTAAAATTATCAGGAAAGCCTATCCAATCCAGGTTATCCCTTACCTTGGCATTTTATATAGATAACAAATGGATTTCTTGAGAAGGGCTGAATTCATACCATGGAAGCACTATATAAAGTAAAAAAAAAAACCATAATTTTATGCATCATACAGTATACAGAGTCAAGTTCCGTATATTTCCAATTTCTAATCCCACTTGATCAGGAATTGATAAAAGTCTTGCTAATGATTACAGAAACGACAACAATCTCTGATCTGGGCTTCCATACTCTCTCCCATTGCCCTCAAGCCACTCCATTCTGTGCTATTTGTCTTTATTCTTGAACTGTCGCCTTTCTTCAGTCTCTGCTTCAAAGTTACCTTCAATACAGTTTTATTTTAATCAAAGTGATTATTAAGTTAGTTTTCTTCCTTTCTCTTATGCTCTACAAAATGTCTGGGCTGCATTACTAAATATTGTAGACTGACTTCTTTCTATCTGGGGGGACCTGAATTTTCCTGTTTCTAATCTTAGGACATTGTGTTCTCTAGCCATCTGTTTCTGCATTCTGCCTACACAGCAGAGATGGAAAAAAAGAATTTTATATCCTACTTATTTTGTTGGGAAGAGTAACTTTCAAATTAAGTGTAAACTATCAGCAGAACCCCCACTACAGAGGAATGTGGAGGTCGTGACATTTCAAGTATAACACCAGTGATACCCACCCCCAAATCCAGTAACTCAGTTTATATGTAGTATGTGACTTATAGCCAAACGTCGTAAAACCTTACAGGGACCACTTTGTGGCAAGAAAATAGAATTTATGATGCTACTACATTTAGAAAGTCAGATCAAGTAAAAATCATGGAGGGTCTAACATGAAGGCCTATATAAAGACTAAATGAATAATGGTAATTTCATGATAATAACATTAAAACAATGATATTTTTCACATTAGAGAGTGAAGTAAATTGTGTTGTTACTTTTTATATTGAGACTCTTAAGTGGGATGCAAGCATTATCAGTATGTACATTACTTTGGTCATAAACATATCATGTACTCCAAAATTCTAAAGAAACTTATTTAGCATTTGTTGGAATTTTCCATTAAAACATGTGACCTTTTTTCATAACCAACAACAGAACTCTTTTTAGGGTTGTTTTAAGACTAAAAATAAAGTGCTCCTGAGCACCCATGCATTTATGCAAGAATGATATCTGCAGTAGTTATTGCTAAAGGACAACCATATCTGCTGAAAGCATAAATTGGTCTCTATTTACCCTTGGAAATTGAAAATTTTTAGTGGCATGTGTTATGTTTGATAAAAAATGTTACTTGGCAGGACAAAATAGTGACTTTCAATCAACATCAAAAAGGCACACTGGAATATATCAGAGAGAAACTTATTTGATACATTGTAAATGTGGTATAAGTTTTTACCAAAGAAATCCATCTGAGTTTATTTAAATTAATTTTATTCCAGTTTGAGATTCTTTAAACAAATGTCATATCTAAAATTTTAACATAGGAT
>RJWJ010041332.1:0-13547 GCA_004363605.1 Indri indri | reverse complement strand
GTTATGTACTTCCTATGTGTCAGAAATTGTTCTAAACAGATGTTAGCATGGGGGTCTAAAGACTTTGCCTTATGAACTGCTCTAAAGGAAGAATGAATTCAGCAGACTACAAAATTCACTGGCAAATAGAGAAAGGTAGCAGCAGCGAGTCACGTAATTGCATCAGTCTATGAAACTTCTAGTCTCAATAGGAATCATCGTTATATTGATGGTTTTGATGCTTTTCATGTTAGTATTGGAGTTGAGGGAAAAATAAAACAGCCTTTTGAGATGACTTATGAAACTCAAATTATGTGTTCGCGCTTTATGTCATGTAAGTGACGTATAATTTTTTTGCTTGAATGCCTACAGACAGTTCAATCATACTTTTAAAGAATTACAAACCACAAAATTACAGCTAAACCTCCATTATCAGAACTCTTAGTTACTTAAGTGTTCTGGTTAATTGAGTTTTCTTGTTATTACGAAAGATTAAACTGAAAATGCATGTTTCAGACTTTCGGCTGAAAACCATTCAGTCTTAATTTTCTTGTCTAGCATAGGGAAAGTAGTTGAAATAGGTTTCTTGAGTTATTTTATTTTATTTTTTTAACATTGTGGCTTCCTCAGTGTTTTCTGGTCAGATGTCAAATTTTAGTGATCATTTTAGCACATTGAAAATTGAAACAAAATTTGTATTAAACTTATTGTGACTTCAGGATATACCTGACAAGAAAAGGGGCAATGTGATTTAATGGGGTATGCATCAATTTGGGGGGCTGAGAGACCCAGATATAAATTGCTGCTCACCAGTGTATCTGTATAATCCTGGAAAATTTACTTAATGTTCCTTGGTAGTTTTCTTCATCTTAAAACATGAATCAGAATATATGCCTCACGTATTCTTTGATCATGGGATGCCCAAATGACATCTTGTGTACGGTGGGCCTGGACACAACATGTACTTAGTGAATGACCTTGGGCTTGTTGTTACTGTTCTTGCTTCCATGATCTACTGATTTATTTAACTATTAATTACTCTTGGAGAAGTCATGGGTGACCCTATTATTTAATAAGGTACATTGACCACATGTGTTTATCCCTTTTTTCTCTTCTCAGCTCTCACTAATATGATGATAAAAGGAGAAAAAATAAGTACAAACCCACAAGAATAAAGAGACAAATAGAATAGGAGAAGGGACATCATGGAGAGAGACATTTAATAATTTTTTGGACAGAAATAAGATAGAGGAGGATAATTGAGTAGAGAAATTCACAGCATGAAATGTATGCAGGGACATGAACTTTTTGAAGAAATAAAATTATTCCCCCAAATTCAGAGATGCTGGGAGGATTTGGAAACTTGAGAGAATGGAGAATATGTTGCTTATAGGAGATCTGGCTGAAAATCAGAAAGCATAACAGTCATCTCTCATTCCTCTTTCCTTGCCTAAGCAATCAGAACAACTCTACCCTCTAGTTAAGAGAGCAAAAGTTTCTTCCCTAGGAAATTTGCATTGCCGAGGTGGGGGACCTGGAGTTTTGTCAGAGGAAAATATTGAGCATGGGCCCCAAAACTGGGAAAATGAACTAAAATCTGTACTTACTGCCTTCTCCCTTGCCCAGAAGACCCAAATTCAAAATTCCAGCAGTGAGGCTACCATGTACGTTGACTGGATGTGCACTGTTCAATGCTAGGAGCCACTGTTAACATTATAGTGTTGTGTTTCAGCAAATGGCAGGAAAATGCCTTATTTTACCAAAAGGTCGTTATAACAGTTTCCCAACAGATGGATATGAAGTGTCTTGAGGAAGGTGGGCCTTTATCTAAATTACAAACATGCACTTAATGGACTAGACACCATTATCAGCCATCAATGGCCTATGAAATCCTATACTGTCCACACAACATTACACACATGGAAGACTGGAGAGTTACTTTTCATAACTGCACACCCCTATGGTGGAAAGATAACAAATCTTTAATAAAATGTCTTTAGAAGAGACCTTTTATTAAAATAGCCACCTTTCCCTTTACCTAATCATCCTAAAATGAATCCCTGCGCAAACGCACAGAGCTTCTAATTATTTTTATGTGAACTGACAACCTATGATCATGACATATTTGGAGGATGCTTCAGATATAAAAGAGAGATCTAAGTAATCAGAGAAAAACAAACATGAATCAATCAGAGATAGGGACAGAAGAAAACAGGAGTAGCAACAACTACAAAACCCTCAGCATAGAGATATGAGAATATGTTATGAACAGAATGATTAACAAATTGTTAATCCAGTTAAACAAAAGAGATATTGGAAATTAAATAAAAATTTCAGAAGTTCTAGAATGTAATTTAACCCAATCTCCTAGACAGTAGAGCACAAAGAAAGAAAGGAAAAATCTGTGAGAATGAATCCAAAAGGTCTAGCATGCTAGGCAAAAAGCTACAGAAAAATAGAGAAAATAAAGGGGATGGACATTTCAGAGTAATAACAAAAGAGAAATTTTGAAACCTGAGAGGGCCCAAAAAAGTATTTATAATAATTTAAAAGCCCACCAAGGAGCTCAATGGAATTTTAAAGCACTAGAGATGAGGAGAAAATACTACAACTTCCATGGAGGTAAAACAGATTGAATATAAAAGACTGAGAATTAAAATGCATCAGGTATTACAGCAGCTACAATAACGTGCTACAACACATGGAAGAAAGCATTAATGACTGCAAGGGAAATCATGTTCCCCTTAGAATTCTCCTACCAACCATGCAATTAATAAGGTGTGAGGGATTTGAGGGATAATTTTTGGGGTGAGGGAGAATGCTCAAATTTAAGTTCTAACTAATTTTTCATAGGAAAGTATTTGGGGGTATTCTCCTGAAAAAAATCAAAGGAATAAAGCAAGAAAGAAGGAGAGAAAAGGTTCAGAAAACAACAGATCAAACCTGGGAGGGCGATTAGAGTCCCAGGGTGGCAACTGCGTGTCAACTCTAGTGAACTACAGGCTTGATTGAGAAAGGAGAGAGAGTATCAGTAGGTGGGTCTCCAAGGAAAAGGGGTAGTCCATAGAACAGCAACAGATGTATTGTGGTTGAACAGAATTAAAATCATGTGTTAAAACAAGAGGGAGGAGGGAGAGAGAAGAAAAAAGAAAGGCCAGAAAAAAAAAGACAGGCACTTAGAAACTCCAGAGAAAACAAAACCCAGAAATCTACAAAATATGTAAAATATTCACATTGTGCTGCTTGGTAGTGAAAAATATTTACATAGTTATAATGGTCACTTATTAATTTAAATTAGATGGCAATTTAGTAGGGTAGGAAATAAAGGTAAGAGGTAGATAGAAGAGAACCAATCCCTATCAGTCATAACCAGAGTTGATAATTGATGATGTCTAAAACTGATGAATCAAAAATAGTAATATAAGCATAATATTTGGAAATGTTACATAAAAAGTTGCTTTTTGCCAACACACTCGGGGACTAGGGAAGGATGAAACAAGACGTATTGTTTTTCATTATAAATTTAGTACTAGGTAATCTGTTTTTCACCATGTGCCTGAATAAGTGTGATAAGATTAAGAAAAAAATTAGGAGTTGGCATTATTTCTATGTAGGAAGTTTTCATCATTGTTTAAAATTATATGATTTAATTGAGGACGTACACGTCTTCACGTGGAGGTATGTGCATAGGTATATATATGTTTTTGTTTACTTATGATTTTACGATATTTTACAAAATATGGAAAGATATATGCTAGATTCTCAACATGAATTACTTTGGGGAAGGGAAGTGAAATGTATGGAGAGAAGAAAAAAAGAGGAGAAAACAATAGTTACATAACAAAGCCTATCTTTTTAAATTGTATAACTTATACAAAATTGGCAAACCACTGTAATCACCTAGAAAAATCTAAAAAGATTCAGGACATTTAGGAAACTATTCATATTTTTTGTGTGTTTTGCCCAAATATATTAGTTTCCTCTAACTAGTATTATGCTCAAATCTTTTTTTGCACCTTTCAAAAGTTAGCAGATTTCCATTATTCTATACAAAGGATAGGATTAACTGTATTGTTCTATTTCTAGTTTCATTCAAACTGATCACAATTATTTTATGCAACGAAATTCATCTTATTATTTTTTAAGAATTTAAGAAAAATCGTAAAGCCAATGTATTTGTGCTATTTGAATGAGTTGTTAAAAGGAATTTTACTTTTTGGGAAATGTTAAAAGTTAAAGGTGTGCTCCTAATTTTATTCATAGTTTTCCTCTTTTTTTCAGAAGGCAGAATTAGAAAATGAGCTTTGTCTCCAAACATTTTTCTAAGTATCAATTTCTCTACCATTTATTTCTTTTCATGATTAGGTCAGAATCACTTGAAAACAATCCCCTCCTCCACCATTTATCTAGTACCTGTGTTTTCTTAGACACTTATTATGAACAATATTATCATCTCCATTTTTATACGAGCAATTGTGCTAAGAAAGAGTTAGCATTAATAACTTGCCTAAGGGCAAAGCCTTAACAGTGGCAAATTAAGAGTGAAATCCAAAATTTGTGCTACCCTGTACTGCAGTGGATGTCTACATGTAAAGATAGGATTAGTGATCCCCAACTTAATTTTTTTCCCAGGAGGGAGAGCGTGCCCTCTCTCAAACTTCATGACTGAGTGGATATTCCCACATACCACACATGCACATATATGTTCAATGTACCATGGAGAAATCAGTCTCTGGAGGTGTGCTGGGGGGTGGTAGACAGCTGGTCTTGCCTTAATGACTTCAAATCCTTTGGGTGCACTTCGTTTATTGTATGAGAAAGATGGATTACAAAAGATTTCTGGCATTGCTTTGTTTACTGAAAACAAGTGAGTAATACAACAACAAAAAGAAAACATACTTCAAGGTTATGTTGAAGCATAAGTAAAAATAATGAAATTAGCCTCTTAGGACTGGAATTGCAGCCAGGTGCAGGGTGGGAGGATGAACTTTTCTGAGATGGAAAAGATTCATTGTTAATTAGCTTGGTTGTGGTAAATATTTTACAATGTGTAGGTATATCAAATTGTCAAGTTGTACACCCTAAATATATATAATTATTAATTATCAACTATACCTCAATAAAGCTGGAAAAAAGATTCATTGTGCTTAATTTTAAATCTCTTATTCAGCCTAGCTTTGTGCTGAGTACATAGTAGTTCTATTGGTTGACATAGCATGTACTTAACAAAGGTGTTGATTGATACATAAAAGAGCTGGCTTACTTGGTCGCAATAAAGAAACCACAAAAGTCTTTGAAAATAAAGATCACAGTCTTAGAAGGTAGCTGTCATTTATGAAGAACTCACCATGTGCCTGTCACTTTGGTAAGGGTTTTATGTGGGATGATTCCCTTACTTTTTAGGACAACCTACCAAGTAGATATTATTATTACCTCCCTTTTTAGGATGATGTGTCAGTGATGGAACCCTGGAGCTCATGTTCTGGTGAGGTCTAGGAGAGAGTGAACTGAAGGAGAGGTACTTTTTACTGCATTATTCCAGCTCTCCATGCTGAAGACAGGAGTACCAAGGGCCCCCATATCTCAATCGCAGGAGTGTAGAAGACTCAGCTTGTTTATACGATATTTGGATTCCCCTTTATAGAAAGGTGTTGTATAAATTCAAGGAATTGACAAATGTCTTCAGCTTGGTGAGCCAAAATTAATTCCTATACCATGTCCCCCAATTTTAATGGCCCAAAAATGGTATTCTCACCTCTTCCTCTGCCTGATTGTCATTCTTTAGAACCGTTGTTAGACTGACCAATCTCCTGATACTCATCCTAAATAACCTTCTCATCTAATTTCATCTCCTTTTGTTATTCTTAGTCCTTTTAGAATATCTCACTCCACTGCTTTCTGGACCAAACTGAACTTCCCACTTTTCTTGGGGATTTTACTTGGCCAACTGTGCTTATTTTACTCTTGTTAGATTTCCTTATTAGTCAGCTCTTCTGCTTTCTAAATCATTTTGTGCTTTATTCTGGGTGATTTCCAATGTTTAACATAGTTGTGGTGAGGAAGTTTCCAGAACCAAATGCAATCTTTCTAGGGTCGTACAGAATTGGGCTGGAGGAAAAGCCTAAGTGTGCATCCTTTATTTCTACTTTCTTCCTCAGGAACTGTTGTAGGTGGAATTATATTCCCTAAAAAGATATGTTAAAGTCCTAGCACATAGAGCCTTTGCAGATGTAAACAAATTAAGATGAGGTCCTATTGAAGTAGGATAGGCCCTTAATCTAATATGACTGAGGTCCTTATATGAAGAGGAGAGGAGATACAGAGACAGACGAAGAGGGAGAATGTATGTGACACGGAGGCAAAGATTAGAGTCTGCAAGCCAAGGAACGCCAAGGGTTGCCAGTAATCCCAGAAGCTAAGAGGAAGGCATGAGTCAGGTTCTACTCTTAGAGCCTTCAGAAAGAGCACGGTCCTACCAATATCTTAATCTCAGACGTCTAGTCTCTAAACTGTGAGGGAATAAGTTATTGTTATTTTAAGCCACATAGTTTGTGGTGATTTGTTATGGCAGCTCTTGTAAATTAATACAAGGAATAAAGCATTTCCTGATTTTTATCATCATCTTCATCTTAATTGTAATAGTGTCAACGTACTGGGTACCCAACGTGTTCCCGGCACTGTGCCAAGCATAAGCATAATGTCATATCTGATTTAATCCTCACAGCCACTCCAGTCTTCTAGCATTATTTTCCCTGATATACAGATTAGGAAACTTAATATTGATGAGGCTGAATCCATTCTAGTAAGAAGTGGACCTTGATATGAATCCAAATGGGCCTGAATCCCAGACCAGTGCTGCAGGTCACTGCACTGTGCTGCCATACACTGAAACCATATGATCATTTTCTTTGTCGTTTCTCCCTGCTGATATCATTTTGAAGACTATAGTTTCTGTCTGGCATTCTGACTTCATTTTTTAATAGCATGAAAGTCATTGTTATTCTGTCCCCATGCTCCATTCCGTTTCTAACGTTCGTAACATCCTCTGTTCTTACATTCACATCTCACTTCTCTTTTTTAGATAGATTTTGGTCACTAGTAAAATGGGGAGAAACCTTGTTATTGTATGTTTATATCTCTGAGGAAGTGTAAGGGTCGGAACAACTTCTTGACGTTTTCAGGGAGAGGCGTGTCTAGCTAATAGTACATAAATATGCTGTGTCTGCTTTTCCTTCAAATTATAATTTAGTTAAAAAATTATTCCTGGCTGAAACAAGGAGTAATAAATAAGCAAAGATAACTTGGCTTCATGCTCTAAGACAATGGTTTGAAAAGCTTCCAAAGTGACCTAAAAACCTTTTGACATGACTGAGTCTGGAAAAGGAGAGGTCCTATAACTATTGTCCCTTTCATTCTGGTTATTTGATTGACACTTGAAGCCTTTATTCTTATGTCACAGGTTAACAAAAATATCTTATAGTTTATTTCACAACCTATATAGCACTTTCATAAATATTATTTCATTTGATTCTTGCAACACTTGAGATGTGGGTGGGACAGATATTATTTTTCTCATTTTAGAGATGAGAAAATACACTTGGCATGTTTTGCTAAGGTCACATAGATAGTAAATGGAAGTGGAATTAGATCCGGAGCATTGTGGTTTCTAACTCACTCGTCCAGTTAAATTTTTATAATCAATGCAACTTAATAAAAATTAACATTTATATTATACATTTAATCTCATAATCCTCATAACCACACTAAAAAGTAGATTTCTGAAATTACTATTTCACAAATCCGCAGACAGAGACTTAAACAAAAGCTTAAAGGGGTTGAATAAATTGCCTAAGGCTACATGGATGGTAGTTGTGGAGAGTACCACAGAACACACGCTCTTAGCTATTGCACTACACATCTTCCGTGAAGCAAGAATTTGTTAATGGGAGGGTAAAACCTTGGAATGGTTTATGAATTAGTGATACACCAAGGTCAATCTCAGCCTGGAATTAAGACCAGATAGGTGAATGGGAGGGTGGCATAATTTGAATTGAAAAGCCTATATTTCTTTGACATTGAAATTTTAGTTAGGTTTATATTATCTTGGTTCCTATTTCATGTCACTTAAATAATCTCTATTCTGATAAAGTATTTAAAGAATTTGCTTGAGTTCCTATTAAAATGTATACTCATAGGCTTTCTTCCCTTCTCAGCATTTGCTCAGGTACCCTGACGGGTCTTGATGAGTTGTAATCTTTAAGTGATGACAGCTCTGTGCTGTTAGGTGACAGCTATCAGGACCAGACAGGTAATCCAATTGGAGTAACAGTGATCAGACTCTTGAGAAGCTAAAACCACCTTCGAATCACAATGAAATATAATGGAGAAGTTTGAAAAAAAAAGTAACCTGCCATTTTTTTTGTCCTTCACATTATTGTTGTATGTACTGACTGCATTTTTTTTTTTCGCAATGAAATTATAGAGATAAACATTTTGCTTTTCAGAGAGCAAGGCTAGGTTAGAACCTTTATCCAAATGTTTCGTATTGAGCAAATTTCTTTGACTCATTTTAAAAAAAATAAACAGAAATCTCTTATTTAAAAGAGATGCTTTTCACAGAAAATCTTTGCACACTCACTGTTGATTCATGGACCTTTCAATATAATACTTAGATTGGAAGATGTAGGAAGATTTCCTTAAAATAAGTCTTTGAATGACTTTAAAGTAAATTTAAACCTCAGAAATATTAAGGAGCTTTGTTTAGAATGGGGAAAGATAACCAATTCACTGTGAAATATTTTGTCCAATATGAATATGTCTGAAATGTGTTTACTATCTCATGTACCATCTAATGAAGTATTCAGAATAACTTTTTATTTTCCAGAGACAAATAACCTTAAATAATTTATTCATCTATAGAATCAGGTAAGCATTAAACTACTTCCCAAGATATTGGTCAAAATCTATTTTCTTCTCAATCTCAGCATATATTACAGTAAATTCAATATTGAATAAGCGATTTGACAAATTTGTACTACATGTAAACATGTAGTTCAAAAGCTTACTGTTGAGAAAGAGATATATAAAATTACATTTTCTGAAAAATTTTATAGTAAAATCTTTAGTTTTTAGGATATCCGATTATTTCTCTTGGTTGTCCTAGTACCCTGTTCTCCACATGTGCTGCATTGACTGAACATGCCTAATTCACTGGTCCTGAGAGTCTACTTCAATATAATCAGATGCAGTGTGATAGCATCTCTTTATATGGAAGAATTTATTAGCCATCACTGCATAGTGATGGGTTTTCTCTGGAAAATGAAAAATGACTCTGAATATTTCATTAGATGGTCCACGTGGTAGTAAACACATTTCAGACATTCATATTTGGACAAAACACTTTGCAGAGTCATATTCTGGTAACTTCTTAGGGCTCATCTTTTGATGGGTAATTTTTCTGGTTTTTCTTTCTGTTATATAAATTTTTTTCAGGTTTTTCTTATGCAGAGCTAATCCAAGGTCACATTTGGATTTTAGTTTCCATATCTAATGTGAAAATCTCTGGTTTTCCAGGTTTATTCCTGGGATTCAATTAATATGGGAGCCTTAGTATTCGCTAGTAAAGATTAAAAGAAAGGTAATTTAGAACTTTTGCCAAGGTCCTGGATTACCTAGGTTAGAACACGTCTATGGAGTATGTGCTTACTGGGGATGCTTTTTAGGGGCTATGAAAACTCATTGCAAACTGAGGTAGTGCCATACAAGCAGTACTGACTAGTGATTCTAGGTGCAGGCTTCATCCTGGTGTTGGGTCCAAGTTTGTAGATTAGTTGTATGACCTTGAACCCTGATTCCTTAGTCTTTCAAGCCTCAACATCCTCATCTATAAAATGGAGACAATTGTAGTACTAAAAACTAGTATTTGTCTCACAAAGGTGCTATGAGAATTAAATGATCTAGCAACATGCTTAGAAAAGAAAGAAAAAAGATATAATATGGGTTCAATAAATAGTACTCTTGTTATTCTTATATTAGGGGCAGATGGGATAGTAGGAAAGGCTGAAGTTACCAGAAAATATTTAATTCATAAAGCAATCTATGGAGTCATTGCAATTACTATCAAAATTCCAATGTCATTTGGAAATAGAAAAAACAATCCTAAAATTTGTATGGAACCACAAAGCAATCTTGACCAAAAAGAACAAGGCTGGAGACATCACACTGCTGGATTTTTAAATATATTACAAAGCTATAGTAATTAAAACAGCATGATACTGGCATAAAAACAGACACACCAACCAGCGGAATAGGATAGAAAGCCCAGAAATAAACCCACACATCCATGGTCAATTGATTTTTGACAAAGGCACCAAGAACACACATTAGGGAAAGGACAGTCTCTTCAATAAATGGTGTTGGTAGAACAGGGTATCCACATGCAGAATAATAAAGATGAACCATTATCTCACCCCATGTATAAGAATGAACTCAAAATGGTTTAAAGACTTAAAAGCAAGACCAAAATGATTAAACTACTAGAAAAAAAAAATAGGAGCTTCATGACATTGGTCTGGCAGTCATTTCTCTGCTGCAAACCCCAAAGCACAGGCAATGAAAAGGATCCACTGAGGATCCACTACTCCATAGAGTGAGCTAGGCAGTTGAGCAGACATGTATGGGACAAGAACAGAAAGGGTTTCTTCTTTATATATTTCTGTATTTTCTACCTTTTATATCAGAAGTATTTTTTACTTTTTTAATCTTACAAAGCGTCTTTAAAAAAATATAAAACCATGTTGTCCTTTGTTATATTGCTTCCTCTTAATACAACTCTAGGGAATTAAGTCCTTTAGAGATTTTTTTTTTTTAAATTTTTATTTTATTTTATTATTATTTTTTTTCTTTTTTAAAATTTATTTCAGGGTATTATGAGGGTGCAAACATTGTGGTTACATTTTATGTCTTTGCCTCACCCAAGTGATAGGATAAGAGTTCCCATTAGCACTGTGATGGGGTCTGAGACATGAGCTACCCTCAGAAAGTTGGGAACACAGCTTGGGAGTCAGACAAGCATGGGCTTGAGTTTAAGCTCTAGGAGTAGCAAACTGTACAGTCTTAGGAAGGTTACTTCATCTCTCCGGGTCTGTTCCCTGATCTGTAAAGTAAGCATGACGTTATCTATCCTGCATGATTGTTGAAATGATTAAATAAGACAGAGTTTCTATGTAGTGCACTTAACAAAGAGTCTGACCCAGAAAAATGGTCATATAATGGTGAGTATTATTATCCACTGAAAGATTGTTGAGGTCAACTTCCTCTTTTACCAGTGAGGAAACTGAAACACGTGAAAGTTATACAACTTTTCTGAAATCTTCCAGGTAGTCTTTTCAACAAACAAGTGTTTCCAAAATTTCAGTCATTTGGTATGATTTTCACAATTTTTCCCCATGTCCATATAGCACCTTGCTATTATTTGTTTAGCATTTTTCTTTATATTTAATCTTTTTTCATTTAAATAAATTTGCTCAGAAGCTGTATATAATTGTTTTATATATGAATTCAATATCACCCATTATAAATAAAAGGTGATTATAAAAATAATTTCAGTAACAAAAAACAATTTTATTATATTTTAGCTAGATACTATTAGAAGCAAGTTAAATACTAAAGAGATAACAGCTTGGGAGAGGAGAAATTTTGAGAGACTGCAGCACTTTATGACATCAGGGTATTGGTGCCCTAGTAGTAAGAAATGAAAATGCAGATAGATGTTAAGTTATAGAAAGGGACTGGCCATTTGCACTTTTGGGTGTCAGGAATACATCAGACTGGGTGATGACAATGTACAAAGATTGGTCATGGGAGGGAATGCTAAACTACATAGAATAGGATACTTTTCTGTTTCAGAAAGGTCTGAAACCATCACATACTATTCATCAGATTTCCTAAAAGGATCTGACTTGTTACACATAATGATAACTATGTGAGGTATTGCATATGTTAATTTGCTAGATTTAGCCATCCCACAATGCACATGTACTTCAAAACATCATGTTGTACATAATAAACATGTCCAATTTTATCTGCCCATTTAAGATAAATGATAATACTAAAAAAGAATGTGACTAGTTTCTTTATTTTGAGTGATTCCTCAGCCATCTATCCCACTTTCATGTTCTCACTTTCTAAGAAGGTTTTATATCAGCTGTTGCTGTTACTCTTATGCTAATGCATTGAACATGAGTTTTACAGCAACAAGGCAATCCATTTTCAGTGACAGGTTGTAATGAACTGAGAGGGTTACATTACCAAATGCACTTCTGGTTGGAGTGATAGGAGTCCAACATATACATCAGTCAAATAGCAAAAAACCTGGCCTTTTGCATACTGGTTAGGAATGTCAATAATGGTACCACATGCAGAACAGATGGTATAAGGCATGTTGGAAAGAAACCTTCCCACCAGAGGTCAAGCCTCTAGAGTTTTCTTTAGCAACCTGTGAATAATTACTTTCCGTCTCTGTCAATATTGTAGGGAGGCAATTAGTGAAGTACACACATGAGAATAGCACAGTTTTCTAGAAACGAAGAAGAAATAAAGGAAAACATACATTATGACTAAGAAACTGGAAAGGAAATTCTTCCCTTCCCTTTAAAAATCTTTGTTTTATTTACAAATACTTTCACTTAAATTCTCTCCCTCACTTTTCATTTATTTGTCTGTTTATACTTTTCTCTCTGAAAGATCATCCTTTAATTTTTCAAGTATCTTAGCTCTGGCTCCTAATTTCATCTTACTTTTGCCTAAGAAATATCTACAAAGGAGAGATTTTTCAGTCTAGAAAAATAAAAGCTTACGGAGATTGTAATCAAAGCCCATGAAATACATGAACAGGGTGGGTATTAATTAATTAAAAGATAAAACAGGTTACCCCAAATTCAAGGGTACCAAGAATGATAATTACTCTTTAAAGCTTAAAAAATAGACATAAGATGAAGGAAAACAGTGGACAATGAACATTAACTGGATCTATTCTGAGATTATTCAAGAATATGTGGAATTTAAATTATAAATATATATTATAAACACATATAAATATTTATAAAATTATAAACATCAGTGAAGCATAACATTTCCCACATAAACTGCAAGAAAAGGCATTGAATTATATGTGCATTTCCTTTAGACTCTAAATGAGTCCCTACTGAAGCCAGCTCTGTGACAGGGGAAGGTTGGTTAACTGATGAGCAGTTTGATAGACATGAAATTTGAGGGAGGGGAAGGAAGAAAACTACACAAACATTTTTGTGAAGCATTTGGTGGTAAATGCATTGGTGAAGCTACTCGATCTACCTTTGCTATAGTTTTATCTCTTACTTGGGTCATTTTTTCCACTGGCTGAAACACTAGCTAAAACATTGTCATGAATTGCTTTCTTCCCATTTCTCTACAGGCTATATTATGGATTTATTCATGTCATAGCTATGAGCACTGCTGAAGTAGACATTCTTTTCCCTAATTTATCTGAGAATCCTATATTGAGCTTGTGAACCATCCTTGAACTTGCT
>RJWJ010041331.1:0-13518 GCA_004363605.1 Indri indri | reverse complement strand
TGATGTTCAGTGACCAGCCTTAAATGCCTGGAGAAAGAGGTACTTACCCGCGGCCATCTGCTCTGGAGGCCTTACCGGGCTGCCTTGGTGGGGGGAGGGCGCTCACTGTGACGTGTGGATGTTCCGGTCCCTCCTGCGGAAGGAGGCGGCTCCTGAGGAATCCGCTGCTCCACGTCTGATGCAGGGGTGGCACACGGTGCGGCATCTTGATTTAAAAAGTGGAAAATTCTGTTTAGTTTTAATTCTAAATATGAATAGTACCTGCTTATAATAAGCAACTTGAGAATTACAGAGAAGTATGGGGATAAAAACCAAGTCAGTGTTCACATTTTTTGCTGTATTTCCAAACAGTCTTTAAAAAAAGACATTTGTAGGTAAATGATTTTCCACAACTGGGTGTGTGCTGTGTATACCTACGATTTTTTAAAAAGTAACAACGGGAAACTTCTGCCTCCAGGAAGATGGAGAAGATGTACTTTTTCCTATTCTTCCCGCGAAGTACGTTGAATGACCCCGGATGTCACACGCAAAACAAACGTGAGAAGACGGTCAAAGGGGGAGAGGAGAAGGAAAACCAGCCGGGGATCTTGAGGCCCAAGCAGCTACGAAGTGGTGACTTTTCTGGGTTTTCTTTTTACCTCACACATCCCAGACGTGGAGCTAAAGAAGTCAGCACCCCAGAAATGCCAATGGTACAAGTTAAAATACAAAACAAAAAGCCTGCTCTCTCTGCCTGTTGCCCTGGGAAAGGTGCAGTCTAGTAAGATAGAAAACTTTTAGGTAATAACTGGTCCCCTCCTGCCGAACACCACTGGAAAACTGTGGCCCCACCTGACCCATGCCACAAAAACCAAAGGGGGAGCCCAGACTTCCACCTTCAAGAGGCTGTGGGAGGCACCCAACCCCCGACAGGGTGGTATCTGAGGAGGTGCAGTGGACAATCAGAACTTTCACCACCGTCTAGCAGTAATGAGGCTATACCCTGACCGACAGCATCCATGGAGACCAGGGGCAGGGGTAGTAAGGAAGCTCTCCTCCACCCTCCCAGGCAGGGAGATACCCATGGAGGCTTGGTGGGCAGCCAGCCCCAACCCAACAGTAATGAGGAGTCTCCCGTACTGGGTGTCAGTGGAGGTGACTGGGGAACCAGGACTTCTACCCCACTGGAGTAACGGGGCGATGCCTCCCCTTCCTCTGCCAGACAGCATCAGAGGAAGCCACCTAGAACAGAAAGTTTAAATAAGATGCAGAGTCTCATAGTATAACAACCAAAATGTCCAGGTTTCAATCAAAAATCACATGTCATGCCTAGAACTGGGAATATCACAAATGGAATGAAAAAGACAATCGATAGATGCCAGCACTGAGGTGATGAGAAGTTGGAAGTATCTAGCAGAGATTTGAAAACAGCCATTACAAGAATGCTTCAATGAGCAATTGAAACAAATGGAAAAACACAGAGTTTCAGGGAAGAAATAGCAAATTCAGCAAAGAAACAGGAGCCAGGCTGGGTGCGGTGGCTCACACCTGTAATCATGGCACTCTGGGAGGCCGAGGTGGGAGGGTTGGTTGAGCTCAGGAGTTTGAAACCATCCTGAGCAAGAACAAGACCCCATCTCTGCAAAATAATAGAAAACTTAGCCAGGTGTAGTGGTTTTGTAGCATACACCTGTAGTCCCAGCTACTCTGGAGGCTGAGGCAGGAGGATCACTTGAGCCTAGGAGTTTGAGGTTGCAGTGAGCTGTGATGACTCCATCGGACTCTAGCCAAGGTGACAGAGCAAAGACTCTGTCTCCAAAATAAAAGAGCCAAATGGAAATTTTAGAGATAAAAAATATAATAACAGGAAAAAAAAAAGCCTCAAACTGGCACAGTGGTACATGCCTCAAGTCCCAGTAAAATGGCAGGAGGATCACTTGAGCCCAGGAGTTCGAGGACAGCCTGGGCAATACAGTGAGACCCTATCTCGAAAAAGAAAAACAAACAAACAAACAAAAACTCAATGAATGATCTCAAGGGCAGAATGGAGAAGCCAGGGGAAAGAATCAGTGAACTTGAAAATAGAAGAAGAGAAATTACACAATGTAAAACAGAGAACATAGATTTTAGAAAATGAGCAGAGCCTCAGGGACATGTGGAATTCTGACAAAAGATCTAGCAATCATGTTATTGGAGTCCCAAGAGGAAGAGAATGAAAGCAAGGTTGAAAAAGTACTCAGAAAAATAATAGCTGAAAACTTCCCAAATTTGGCAAAGGATCTAAACCTACAGATTCAAGAAGCTGGGAGACCCCCAAACAGAATAAACTCAAAGAAATTCTTACCAAGAAACATCACAATTAGATCTATGAAAACTAAAAACAAAGGGAAACAAAGCAGAGAGAATGAGAAGACACCCTACCTATAGGAAAAGGCAATTTTAATGACAGTGGATTTCTTATCAGAAACCACAGAAGCCAGAAGGAACCAGCACAAAATATTTCAAGTGCTGAAAACAGAGACTGTCAACCCGTAATCCTATATCCAGCAAAAATGTCCTTCAGGAATACAGTGGAAATCAAGACATTTTTAGATGAAGGACTACTAAGACAATTTGTTTCCTGAACACCAATCCTAAAAGAATGGCTAAAGGAAGTTCTTTAAACAAGAAAAAAACAATGAAAAAGGAAGCTTAGAACACACAAAAAGAGAAACACAGAAACATAATAGTTAAGTCAAAATGAAATTCTAAAAAAGAGCTCAAGTAACTTATAGGAAGGCAGAATAAATAATAGAGAGAAATAAAAAACAGAAAAAGTAAACTGAAAACAAAAAGTAAAATGGCAGACTTAAGCCCTAATATATTAAAAAACTACATTAAATGTAAATGGCCTAAGTACACCAATAAAGAGAGAGAGACTGGCAGAGAGGATTAAAAAACATGACTCAACTATATGCTGTCTACAAGAAATGCACTTCAGATATAATGACATAGACAGGTTGAAAGTAGAAGGATGGAAAAAGATCTATCACCTAGACGTTAATCAGAAGAAAGCAGGTTTGAGTATATTAATATCAGACAAAGTAATCTTCAGAGCAAAGAAAATTGCAAGTCAGAGAAGGACATTATATAATGAAAAAAGTCCACCGAGAATAGATAGCAATGCTAAATGTGTTTGTACCAAAAGACAGAGCTGAAAACTATGTGAAGCAAAAACTGATAGAACCGAAAGGATCGGTAGACAAAGCTACAGGTATAGGTGGAGATGTCAACATCCCTTTCTCAATAATCGATAAAACAATTAGGCAGAAAAACAGCAAAGACACAGAAGAATTCAACCACAACATCGACCAACAACTTGATCCGATTAGGATGCAACTGACATTCACAGAGCATTTCACTCAACAGCAGCATCACTCATATTCTTGGCAGGTATTTGTGGAACATACGCCAATATAGACCTAATCTATTTGTTGAGGCCGTAAAGTAGACCTCAACAAATGTAAAAGAATCAAAACCATAGAGAGTGTGTTTCTCTGACCACAATGAAATAAAACTCATATTCAATTACAGAAAAATCTCCAAATACTTAGAAGCTCTACGGGATACTTCCAAACAGTCCCACGAGTGAAAAAGGCAATCTTGACGGAAATAAAAAGAAATACATTGAACTAAATAAAGATGAAAAGACAACATAACATAACAACATAACAAAATGTATGGACACAACTGTAGCAGGGCTGAGAGGAAAATACACAGTGTTACTGCAGAGAGCAGGAGAGATGCTGGACCAATGGAAACTCAGAGGCGAAAACATGAGTCTCGATCCGAGTCTCATACCTTATGGAAAATTAATTCCAAATGGCTCATGGGCTTAGTTATTAAATGGAAAACTACAAAACTCTCAGGAAAAAAAACACAGGAGAAACCTTGAGTACCTGGGGCTAGTCAAACTTCTTAGAGTTGACAAAAAACCACAATCTGTAAAAGGAAAAATTGATAAATTAGACTTCATAAAAATTAAAAAAAAAAAAACTTTTGCTCTACAAAAGACCCCAATAAGATCAAAAGATCAGCTATAGACTAGGAGAAAATATTTGCAAATCACATACCTGACAAAGGACCAGTATCTAGAATATGTGAAGAACTCTCAAAGCTCAACAGTAAAAAAACAAGTAATCCAGAAGATGAGCGGAGACATGAAGAGACACCTCACCGACGAGATGCACAGTAGAAATCGATCGCAGGAAAATACACAAAACACCATTAACCAACACGGCTGGAGAGGCCTTCACCCTTGGGACGACGCAGGAGGAGCTCATTTCACTCGGAACCGACAGCTGTCAAATAACCCACGAATGCATCACCCAGCAGGACACGTGGAGGAGTGATGGTTCCAGCCCGTGGCCCCAGAGACCGTAAGCCTGTGGGTTTCTCTAGGGCCTGGGGCTGGTTCCCCTCCCACTGTGGGCTCAGCCTTTCCCCATGGCCTTGAGCCAAAATGCCCCCTTCCTCTGGGCTCAGGGGGACTGGAGACTTTCCTGCCATGAGGCCATGGCCAGGCCTGGCTGGGACTCTGAGGCCACCAGGCCTGTCCCAGCAGCCCCATGCCCAGCTGCCCTTCATGGAGGCAGGGGAGGAAGCCCACGGCCCCGGCTGTCCTACCAGGCACTGCCAGCCCCTGGCTCAGGCTCTCTGCCCTGTGGCCGGGCCAGGAACCTGGGTATTCACAGCCAGGCAAGGTGTCCACGTGGCACCCAGCCCCAGGAGGGTGACCCGGCCAGGCCATGCGCAGACTCCCCAGACAGAGGGAGCGATGCCAGGAGACAGGGCAGAGGGAAAACAACACCCAGGTCTTAGTGCCCAGCTGTAAAAGTCCTGGGAGGCCCCATCAGACCTCTAGAGAGTGGCCAGCAGTCCCCCACAGTGATGTGCGTGGTGGAAACTCAGTGTCTGGCTGTTCCAGTGCTGATGGTGAAGACAGGTCACAAGGGTAAGGACGCTGCTGTCAGGTGCCCACTCAAACCATCTCTCTCTCTGCTGTTGCTCACCAGGCCTCAGGGTGGGGAGCTTGGGGGCAGGGGGCATGAACAACCATTGTCATACAGATGCAAGGTTTGGGGTCTTGCTCTGACGTGTGACTTCATGGGAACCAGATCTGGGCAGGTGCCCACGAGTGGTGGCTCCACCCTATGGCCAGATGTTGCCAGAATTCCAGACCTCAGTTCCCGGGAGCTGGCCAGGAACAAAGGCTTGGCTGACGTGAGTGCTTCTCCGACGACCCTGCAACTGCGTTCCCACCAGGCCCAGGCAGTGCCATGTCGGCATCAGTGCTAATATCGGGCATCAGTGCCAACCGTGTACCAGACCTCGCCTCTCCTGCAAAGATATCTCTGACTTCTCTGCTGGGCATGTGATGTGTCATGGGGTGACTTCATGGTTCTAAGTTCTTCCTGCGTAACAGCCTTTGTCAACCAGCCATGGCAGGGCTGGCGTGCTCTCAGTACTAGGGAGCGGGGTGTGTGGGCCCCGTGGTGATAGGAGGGACTCCCTGCCCCAGAAGGTCTCCATGTAGATGCCAAGCACCAGAGTTTCCTTGGATCTTACAGGTCTGCTTTCACCTTTCCTGGGAGCAGTCAGCCTGTTAGCCACTCACACCATAGTAAGAATTTGTTCATCCTGCACAGACTGCCTTACAACACAGCAGCTGATAGTAGCCTGTACCCAAGTTTCAGGCCCACTCAGCCCTGTTGGTGCTGTGAGATTTTCATTTTCGACCTGAAAGGAGATTCTGACCTGGTACCGGCCTTGTGGAATTCCAGGACATCAAGGATTAAGAAAAGTGCTCTGGAACCATCACAGAGGGACACAGCAGGTGAGCAGCAGAGAAATGAGGACCCAGCACCTAACACGCTCTTCATCAGGCATGAAGGGTGCCCGAAAGCATGGAGCCAGCCTTCAGGGTCATAGTTAGAACTCAGCGTCCAAGCCCAGCCAAACCATCATTTATATCTGAGGGTGAATTTCCAGAGACGTGAGTTTGGGGGACGTTTATCTTCTACTTCTCCTGTGCTCTTTGTGAGGAGAACTTGCTCGAGCATGGACTCCAATAAAACCAGCCACAGCAACGCGAATTCAAGAAAAAGTGAAATGGGATCCAAGAAACAGGTGCGTCACCTCGAGCACAGTTTGGACGGAAACTCCAGTGTGAGGTTCTGGAGAGTGGACAGCACAGGTCAGCCATTCAGAACGCACAGCAAAGAGGGTGAATGGTAAGGAAAACGTGTTTCTTCCACCAATACGGAAATAGGGGTAATTAGCAATGCCAGGATAAGCAGAGAGTCACAGAATACGAGTGTCATGGGCCCATATGAAACACAGTGGCGTGACTTTGAGAAATTTATACAACGTAAAATATGTATCCATTTTAGTGTTGGCTCCTGGATCATCCCCTGCCCTCAGACAGGCTTAGTGGTATAAGATTTAGTTTCCTTCCTGGGTACAGAAAGGAATAATATATATAAAATCGCGATACGTATGTACTGACTTTAGAATCATTGGCAATGGCAGGGGACGCAATCACAGGTGCAGACGAGAGAGTTAACGCTATGCATCTTCTCTGGCCACTTATTAAATTACAGCTCCTCACCTCTCTTCCCTGCTTTAGTTTTTTTCCATAGTTCTTACCACCCCGGTACATTGTGTTTGCCTTATTGATTTTGTTTATTTCTGTGTCCTCCGGACTATGGCTAGAAAGAGAGTGTGTGTAGGGGTTTGCTTGCTTTGTCTGCTGCTCACAGCAGCGCCTCGCATACAGCAGGCGCCCACTACTTTTTGTTGAGTAAAGGGCATCTGAGCAACGTAAACGGAAGGGCTTCACGACACCAGCTGGCACGGGAGCGACCGGGGGAGCCCTCACCTCTTCACCTGGCGCCGGAGTCAGGAGATCGCATCCCGTCTCCGACAGAAAGGAGGTCTGTGCACATGATTCCAAGCGATAATGAAAACGTGGACAAGCTAAAAATAATATAACTCACAAAATTAAGGGGATAATGTAGGAAGTGGAAATGACTTCTCTTTCATACTGGGACATCAAATAGAAATTGTCTAAAATTGATAAATCCAGAAACAGAAGTAAAAGCACTTTATCTAGAATTATGGTGGTAGCAACAAGATCTGAAAACATAAACTGTTAAGATGGTTGTCTCCTGAGAGCAGGACTAGGGCTGGGAAACTTTTCTTTTTCATTTAATATCAGTCTACATTGCTTTAACATTTTCACTGTGTGTGTGTATTACTTTTATAATTTTAAAAAATGTGGGGGAAAAGCCATGTACACAGGCCTCAATATCCTTGTTTCCTGTAAAAACGTCTTCGCTTATTTATGATTTAGTATTATGCCACTGGACTTTATAGAGGGTCAATATAAAAAACAGCCATCTGAAGAGCGTGTCTATATTGTTTGAAAACTGCAATAAAAGACATTCATGTCCATTATGTCAACGAATGTCCCTCATATGAGGATTCATGCTGCAAACTTCTAGAATTTCACACCTGAAAAAAGTTTGTCTCCACCAGGGAAAAATATCTGCCACAGATATGGAGGACAAAGAGGCTGACGTTCTTAATACAGAAAACTTTCTCAAATTAATAAGAAAAAGTCTTACATACTTAGAAAAAGAGAGAGAAAGGATACAAACTTTCTTACCAAAGCAGACATAAAAAATAGCCAAATAAACCAGACAATTAACATTCCACCTCTGGCAAAATTGAAGGAGGAAGAGGAGGGGGAAGCGGGGAGGGGGGGCAGCCAATGATGGGGTGAGGGGGACCTGCTCCCCTGGGCTCTGCAGTCGGGGCTCCGCCTTCTGCAGGCCAACTCAATAACCTGATCAAAAACCCGGAAAAAAGATAACTGCGAGTCCAGCAGTTTCACTTCTAGGAGTTTAGGCTAAGGGAATAATTGGGTTAGTGTGCAGAAATACGTTTCAGTCGGATGGTGCACAGTATTTACGGAGTGCCTATGTTCTGTGCCTGGTGCTTACAAGGATGTTTATCACAGGAATGTAAAAAAAAGAATAGCTCAAAATATCGGAAACAAACTCTGTCCCTGTATTAGCTTGCGAGGGCTGCTGTAACAAGGTACCCAAACCAGCTGACTTAAACAAGGGAAATGTACTCTGCCAGGGTTCTGGGGAGCCTGAGATCAAGCTGCCCGCAGCGCTGGTTCCTTGCCAGGCTGTGCAGGAGAATCTGTCCCCGGCCTCGCCCGGCGTCTGTGGTACACTGGCCGTCCTTGGTGTCCCTTGGCTTGTCAGCCTGTACCTCCGGCTTCACCTAACGACACAGCCCTCGGAATGTACGCCTGCTGTTACACGGTGCATGATTGTATTTAATAAATGCGTGAATAAAGGAATTGTGGATGCTTTAATTTTTGTCTTTACTTTCTCTGTCTGGATTTCCTGACTTTTCTACAAATGAATGAATATTATCACTTTCATAATAAACAATAAGAAAAGGCTTACTTTTTGTTTTCACTGAGATGAATTCTGTGCTGTTCCCCTGAGAGAAGGGAAACTCCGTGTGATGGGCTAGTATTTGGAAGATATTCCTGTTCTTTTTCCTCCTTCCGTTCACAGGCGACCTTCTCCCCGGCAGGTGGGGCGGGGGGTGGGCGTGAGCGTCCGCACCGCAGGTTCTGACATCCCACGCAGGATTTCACCGCAAGGTTTGGGGCACGGGCATTCTTACGAACGAAGGACTTTCCAAATTCACTTCACTGCTAGCATGCCGTGGGCTAGGGTTGGTAGATCAGGCGGTGGGGTCTTCCCTAAAGAAAGGTCCCCAGAAGGCGGGGAAGTGAGGAAAACCCCTCCGCCCCTGCGTCACGGGAAGGGCGTGGGCAGAGCGGCCAAGGCGGGAGGGCAGGCTGGCCTGTGGCCCCCTGCCCAGGGCTTCAGGTGGGGGTTGGAGGGCTGAAGGGGTGCAGAGGGCAGAGAGGCACGTACCCTGAGCCTGTCCTGGGGCTCTGTGACCCCCCACTGCAGGGACACAGACTCCTGAGGTGGCTCGAGGGCAGGCAGCCCTTCTAGCCCCCAGGGGACACCAGTACCAGCTGCCGCGGCAGGGCAAGTCCTCCCCATTGTGGGGGGTGCACAGGGCACCCACTGAGCTGGGCTGAGGCAGGACAAGGCAGTGACTAGAGGGTCTCAGCTGGGGGCCGTGAGCATGCAGCTGCATTTCCTGAGTCTGCCTGTCCTCTGCCCAGCCCCCCCCCGGCCGCCTTGGCCCCAGGCCCAAATTCCCAGGGAGGTAACCTGACTGGTTGGTATGTGAGGCTACAGATTAAGCTGCTGCTATAACCAAGGGACTGCAAAGATACAGCAATTTAAATAAAATGACATTGCTCCTCTCCTTGTCCTGGGCTGGACAGCGTCCCCTCAAAATTTGCATCCACCCAGAACCTCAGAATGTGACCTTATTTGGAAGTAGGGTCTTTGAGGATGTGATTAGTTAATAAGATGAGGGTGCAGCCTACTCCAGTGGCTGGTGTCCTTGTAAGAAGGGGACAGGCCACGCAGAGACACCCAGCGGGAACGCCACACGGCAGCAGGGGCAGGGATCGGAGTGCTCCGGCCACAAGCCAAGGAATGCCGAGGACAGTCACCGCCACAGGCTGGGCGAGCGGCCAGGAAGGAGCCTCACCCTAGCGCCGTGGAAGGGGTCGGGCGTGCCACACCTTGACCTTGGACACCTGGCCTCCGGAACTGTGAGAGGGTAAATTTCTATTATTATAAACCACAGGTCTGGGTCCTGTGTCAGGCAGCCACAGGAAACAGCACACTTCTCTGACAGCCCTGCGACAGCCGGACGGGCTCGGCTCGAAGGGGCCACCCGGGCCCAGCCCAGCGGTCACCTCCAGCGGGGGCCTCCTTCTCTGGTCCACGGCAGCTGCCACCAGTGCTGCTGGTCCTCGGCTGGCAGGCAGGGGAAGAGGACGTCAGCGTGAGCTGCCTGGGAGGGGACCACAGGCCCACTGGCTTGACCCTGGTCGGCGCAGCTGCAGGGGCTGTGTGAGGTGGTCCCTGCTGGGGCTCACAGGTTCCAGCCCGGAGAGGAAGGTGGGGGACGATGCTAGGGGTGGCCTGGGGCAGGCTGCTTGCCGCCCTCCCCCACGCCGTGACCACGGCCCAGGAAGTGGCTCGAGAGAGATAAATATGGCTCCTGGGGACCTCCTGGTTCACGGGGCCGGTCCCTGAAGGGAGCAGGGCTTCCCAAACCAGCCGCGGAATGGAGACTAGAATCAACGGCAGACAGCGAGGCTCGAGTGTCCGCGGTACAAGTTAAAACGACGTCTCCTTCCTCCCTTTCCTTCCGTTACAAATGGGCCGTGTACGAACTCCATGCCGTGTTCGCAGGGGATGCGTTGCTTGCAAGCCGCAGCAAGAAAGGCAACACAAAAGGCCGTTTTACTTCGGGCTCTGAGTGGAGCCTCCGCGAACGCAGGTTCCGGATGTCCCGCAGCCCAGCTGGTACCCGAGGGAGTCCCGGACGCCGCTTGGCAAATCTTCAGGCTCGGATGGGCACGTGAGGGTGACACGCGCTTCCTGACAGACAGCCGAGGGCTCAGTTCTACCTTCAAGCCCCCCTGCCCGCCCTCGGATTCGGAAGGGGGCGCCTCGGGCGGGGCGGGCGGGGCGGGCTCGCGCGGGACCCGCAGTGCACGCTGGGAGTGTTACAACTTGGCTTAGTTTAAGCCACTGCGATTTGGGAGTTGTTTGTAATTTCTTAGCCCATTTGAACAAGTAATGGGGCCGACCTAAACACCCATCAGTAGAGGGTGTTTCAGTCAGGGCTGCGACCCCATGCCTCGGGGCCAGGCAGGTGTGTCAAACAGGCGCAGAGGCCTGCAAACGTGATGAGGCCAGAGCACCCGTGGTGACAGGCAGGGTGCCCCCTCAGAGCCACTGCTCAGCACCAGTGCCAGGTGGGGAGGGGTGCAGAGGGGCTACTAACTCCCAATTTTCCAGAGAAGCTAGACACGCAGACTCCACGTGCTTCTGACCCCTAAGCAGGAATCGCAAGACGCCCGAGGGCGAGAGAGCGGATATCCATGACTCCGTATTTATGAACTGTCCCAGCAGGGACCTCTGCAGAGACAGGAAGTGGGTGAGCGGCTGTTGAGGGACCAGGAGTGTGAGGGGTCAGGGGTGGTAGCTGAAGGGTGAGGGGTTTCTTTGTGAGTCATGAAAATGTTCTAGAACTGGTTGTGGTGGGTGACAGCATAGTTGTCTGTGAATACACTGTGACTACTTATCTGTGCATTGTGCACCGTGTGCTCTGAGTGGGTGGGTTGTGTGGTATGTGAATTGTGTCTCAGTAAAGCTGTTTAACCGAGAAATGCGCATATTGCTCCTAGACGGACAAGACCTGCTGACAGCCTGTGCTCCGGGAACGAGTCCGGGGAGTGGGGAGAGAAGAGAGGGCAGGAGCTTTGGCTTTGAACTGTGTGCTGTCCCTGGTTTATTCTTGTATATATAAATTTTTGCAATAAGCAACTACTTTTGTAGGAATCCAATAAGGGACTCTCCTCTCCTTGGCACAGGGGTTGAAAACAACAGCAGGAATCATAATAATGCCAATGTGGCCCTGAGAAGTGCTTGGGTGCAACCCCAGGAGGAGGGAAGGACCCGCCCCCGTCTCAGAGGTGACGGCGCACAGACGTGACGGTGTACAGAGGCTGAGCCGCCGGCTGGGACGCGCCGGGTGGCAGCTTCACTCGGGAGCTGATGCCAGTCGCCACGTTGTCAGCCCCTGTCCCGGGCTGCTTCCTCGGGGGAACTGCTACGCTCGCCAGATTAAGCAGCTCATTTTCTACCCAGTTTCATGTTTTCCCATTATGCCGCGTCTTCTTAGGTGTGAGTGAAAGCGTTGCTTCAGAGGCAAAAATTATATGGGGAACCTTCCCTGTTTTCCCCTCAAGGGCTTTAGCAGCCGAGCCCAGGGCAGGGTCCCCGTGGGCCTGGTGCCGGGCAGCGGCCTGGGGACCCGGCAGCAGGAGGCGGGTGGGGGGCGCCCCGTGCTCCTTTCCCCTCACTCCAGACTCTGCCCCCAGCCGTCTGTCCCACCGTCCTGCCAGCCACTGGTCAAGTCTCCCCTAGATGTCGGAGGACATGGAAAAGCCGGCCAGTCAGCAGCACAGCCATCAGAACTGTCCCCTCCATCTTCATGGGAGGAATCACGCCTCCTCCAGTGTCCACGGTGAGAGCAGCAGGACCAAGAGAGCAGGAGGGGACCTCAGTCTGCAACAGACTTGAGGCTCAGAGGGACAGACATGGGTGTCGGAACCAGGCTCGGGGTTGCCAGGGCTGCATCCGAGGACAGGGCCCTGCTCTCGAGTTTGGGGACAACACGGCAGGCGGGAGAGTTCAGCCACTTTTGGTGACAGTGGATCCACTCAAAGCCTCTGCCCAGGTCGGAACCACGGCTGGCATCTAAACGATTCCTGAGGCGGTTTTGCAAAGGCAGAACAGAAGAGAACTTAGGAACCAGACAGTAATCATAAAACAAAATAATGAATTCATCCAAAGTATGAGATATTGATTTAGCATCACCTAAGAAGGCATCCTAACACTCTGTGAAGAATACGTTTTCAGTTCTAAAATCATCTAATGGATATGTCAATTTTAACAGATTTTTCTCTGTTAGGTCTAAATCTTTCCTTTGGATTGTACCATGCAGCTGTCACGAGCACGGTCGCATGACAAATGGGGTTATGATACACATTTCCATTTTCCAAATGAGCTTTTCAGCTGGGGCTGCAGCTGGCCGGCCTCTCTCCAGGCGGAGTCCCGAGGCTTGGGCGGTGACCAGGAGGTGGGGTCCCAGGGGCGGGAGGCGACTCCACCCACAGAGACCCGAACAGGGCAGGGCCCACCCCCAGTGCCATCTGGGGCCATCTGTTAATTCTTTATGACAAAGCTAGTATTATTCCCTCCATTTTGCAGGTGAAAATCTGGGGTCCGGAGGGAAGTGACTTGCTGAAGTCCTGCTTTTAATAGTAACGACAACAGCGTCAATGACACACACCACACGGTGTTTTTCTGAGCCAGGTGCTGCTCCGAGCACTGTGCCATTATTAACCCACTTAATCCTCACAAGTCACGTGTTATCCACATTTTACAGAGGACGAAACTGAGGCACAGAGACACGAGGTTTGAGACCTCTGCCCGAGGCCTTGCGGCGCATGGGAAGCTGTGTTTTCCTGTCCTAGTCGTCTGGGCTTCGGCCTTGGTGCCAACTCCTGCCCTCTCCAGGTTGTTCACACTGAGGACCCCCGACCTCTGACCTCCAGCCCCACCTTTGGGGGCGATTGGAGGCTGCTCTTCGGTGTGAGGATCCTCCCTCCACACACCGGCCTCCAAGAGGCCAGAAAGGCAAGGGCTGCCCTGCCGCTGCCACCGGCCAGGCCCTCCAGGGCAGCAGTCAGGTGGCAGGTGGTCCCCTGGGTGGGAGGTGCCTGCCGGCCGGAGCGACTCA
>RJWJ010041330.1:0-13553 GCA_004363605.1 Indri indri | reverse complement strand
GAAACCCTGGATGGCAAGCTGGAAAGAGAAGAGAGAGAGCGGGAAATTGGCCATTGCTGGCAGGCTGCAGAGATACAGCTCATCCAGGCTGGGCCAGCTACATAATTTTGAGGCCCGGTGCAAAGTGAAAATGCAAGGCCCCTTATTCAAAAAAGCAGGAAAATGTGCCATTAAAGGTACTGTAAAACATAAAACTGTTTCCTTCTGCAGTCTCTCTCGACTTGTCATGGTGTTTTATATTCACTAGGTAATGTCATTCTAGGTAAGGAAAACTTAAATTTTAAATTATTAGCATAAACTTTACTATCTTTATATTGTATGATGCCAGTTTTCAATGCAAATATGAAAGCATTTAACTCATATACAGAATCACTAGAATTACACAATTTATGTTTTGTAGCTCATACATGCCTACGTATTTTGTTCTTACCAGAACAGCGGAAATGCCTCACAAACTCAACTGCTTTATTTCACTTCTTAATATGTACACATTCTACTGACACCCTCTACCTTCAGTGTATTGATGAGCAAAGAAGGACTGAAAGGAAAAGGAACTGTGGGCTGCTCTGTCTTTCCCTTCCTTTATGTTTTGGATTTTTCTGTAAGGGGTAATACAGGGAAGTGCTGTAAATGAAACAGTGAAAAGGACATGGGAAAAAGGATATGACTGAGTTCTTTTGTCACTCGTGTATCTCAGAATGCCATTGCTTTCTTTTTGTACTTGAAGCAAGTTCTGGTTCAAATGAAAAACGTGGACTGTCACATTTTCCCACAGGCTCAGTCATATGCTTAACACACTTACTTTGTATTCCTTTGAGAATACAAGAACTCTCATGTATTGTGAGTCCACCAGAATCCTATGCTCACGGGGTATCATAAATACTACATGCAATTGGGTGCTAAGGAATGGTGGACATGCCTGTTGTACATACCTCTGCTCATGAAAGTGCTTCATTGTTCCATCATACTTAGTTTACAAAAAATTGGTTCAGAGATAAAATTATTCATAATTTCATGGGGATGACTGCTGGGCATTAAAGCAAGTGCAGGGTCCTTCTGAGCCTGGACACTGTGCAACTGCACAGGTCCATGAAGCCATCCCTACATCCAGGAGTTTAGTATTAAAAGGGAAAATCTGGATAAGCATAGCTGATTCTCTTTCCCCAATATTTTTCTCGTCTATGCATTATAATAAATGCTTAGGAGGTACGTTATTAGAACCACCATATTGAAAACATGTCTGAATGACAAGTATTATGTTGTAAATTTTGATTCCTCAAGGTTCTATTTATCAGTTCATTATCAAACTGTCTCTATGTGAGAGAACAGAACAATCTTCTGAGTGCTCTTGGTGACATTGCTGCTGAAGTCTTATGATTATTAATGCAGAATATGGAAATTTCCCCTCAAGAATTACGAATGAATTCTTAAGTCTGGAGTTATTCTTTAGGGAATAAATTCAAACCGATAAACTCCGGGATTAGTATGCAGTGGAGAAACAAACGGGATTTGGAAGTGCTGCTTGCTCCTTTTGTCATGTGAAGCTTGTCAAAAATGTCTTGGGTTTCTCTGCATCATTTGTTTTGCTGTGTAGTAGAGACCACACAATTGGAAGAAAATGTTTCAATCGTTGTGATGCCTATTCTATTGAGAGCTTTTCCAAATACATTTGACTTCCAATTGCCCAGTAAACAAGGTTGGCTCTGTTACAGAAAGTGACCAAATGCCCAGGACAAAGAGGAAAGTCTCCCCATTATTCTGATAAACTGTGTTGGGTATAAACACATCTGAAGAAACTGTCCTTGTAACTGACCTGAGGCAACTCATTTAGTTCCTCAAATGCAAAGAGGCTGATAACAGTACTGTTTAGCTTAGGGACTTTGCCTGATTTAAATAAGATAGGATATGAAAGATTTAGCATAGTGCCTGATTCATAGAAAGTGCTCACTAAATGTCAGCTAATATTATTAGCCGTTATTCCAGTTGCTGGGTAAACTGCTATATCTTAGTGATGTTTGAGGTAGAAAGGATGGCAACAACCTACATATTCCTATTCAGCCACCATCTGCTTTTGCTCTGAGACAGATTTATGGGAGAATCCTCCAGGCAAGTCCTCTAGACCTTCACCACATACAGACTCCACACTTAGATAACTGTTTCCTGGACTTATCAAAAGGTCCAGATGACAAGCAAGTCCAGATTGTAACTGCTTATTCTATTGCCCCTTTCCCTGGGCACACGACCTGGCACTACCTCTGTAAGCGCAGTGAAACCAGTCACAGTGGGTCCTTGGGGATGCCATTTTGTCTTAGACCTATATCAGAATTTCTTCCCATTGAGGAAAGGAAGGTAAAGCCTAAGTCTCTCAAAATATTTGAATCTATATCACCATAACTCAGAAAAAAATGTTGGAAATAAGTAACACGTCAACCATTTAAACCATAGAAATCCTCTCCTAGAGCATGGTGCAGGTACCTTAAGCCCTAGAGTTTGGAAACATTTTACACTAAAGATACCAGGAACATTCCTTCTCCCTATAGCTGTGAGGCTAGTCCGAGAAGCTATTGATAAAATAGATCAGCGTTGAGCACACAGCAATTTCTCAATCAATAATACTTCAACTAAATTAAATAATCAGCTTAATCATTTTCCTCAAAGCATCAGCCCAGTGTTCCTTCTCTTCTTAAATGCAAAAGAAACTGCAGTGCAATAAGCAGAGGGGTGTAGGAAGATTAGCTACCTAAAGGGGAAAAGTTAAGAGCCCACAGAAAGAAAAATAATTAGAAATTAAATTATTAACTATGAACTAACCCATAAGGAAAACACAAGATAAATTAGAAAGTATTTATTTTGAACTGAATAAAAATGAAAAAAGCATATAAAAATGTATGGAATACAGCTAAAACAGTGCTTAGAGGGAAATTTATAGCTTTATTTGCTTATATTTGAAACATAAAATGTCTAAAAGTCAATAATCTAATCTTCCACCTTAAGAACTTAAGTATATTAAGAATCTTTTATATTAAGCAGATTAAACCCAAAGTAAATGGAAGGAAGGAAATAATAAAAATAAAACAGATATCAATTCATTAATTAAATAGAAAATAAGTAATAGAGAAAATTAACAAAGCAATTTCGTTCTTTTGAATGATTTACAAAAGTTATAAATCTTTAGCAAGGCCAATCAAGACAAAAAGAAAGAAAACACAAATTACCAAGACGTGGAATGAAAGACTAGACCTATCTACGGAAACAATATATATTTTTTAAATCAACACATTGTAATTATACATATTTAGGGATATAATTTGATGTTTTGATACATATATGTTATATAGTGATCTAATCAGGGTAGTTAGTGTATACATCACCTCATGCATTTTTGATTTCTTTGTGGTGAGAACATTCAAAAGCTATTCTAGCTCTTCTAGCTATTTTTTTAGTATTCAATACTTAGCCATTAACCACAGTCACCCTGCTGTGTACTAGAATACCAGAACTTATTCCTCCTAATTGTAATTTTCTACCAGTTGATGCAAAACCAAGGTCTCCCCATTTTCCCCACACTCCTTCCTTCCTCAGTCTCTGTTAACCACTGCTCTTCTCTCTGCTTCTAGGATATCAACTCTTTTTTTCAGATTCCACATATGACTAAGATCATGTGGTATTTGTCTTTCTGTGTCTGGCTTATTTCATTTAACATGATGTGATCCAGGTTAATCAATGTTGTCACAAGTGACAGGATTTCATTCTTTTTTATGGATGCATAGTATTCCACTGTGTGTATATACCATATTTTCTTTATCCATTCATCTGTTGATGGACACTTTGGTTGGTTCCATATTTTGGCTATTATAAATAGTGCTGCAATAAATATGGGAGTGCAGATACCTCTTCAATGCACTAACTTCATTTCCTTTGGGTATATAACCAGTAGTGGGATTGCTGGATCATATGGTAGTTCTATTTTTAATTTTTTGAGAAACCTAAAGACTGTTTTTCATAGTAACTGTACTAGTTTACAATCCTACCAATTGTAGGATCGATCCCTTTTCTTCACATCCCTGCCAATGCTTTCCTTTCATTTTTCTGAAAATGGTCATTCTAACTGGAGCGAAGTGGTATGTCGTTGTGGTTTTGATTTGCATTTCCCTGAGTATCAGTGATGTTGAGCATTTTTTCATATACCTGTTGGCCATTTGTATGTCTTCTTTTGAGAAATGTCTATTCACATCTTTTGACCATTTTTAAATTGGATTATAAGTTTTATTGAGTTGACTTCCTTATGTATTCTGGACATTAACCCCTTGTCAGATGTATAGTTTGCAAATATTTGCTCCTGTTCCATAAGTCATTTCTCCACTCCGTTGATTGTTTCCTTTGCTGTGCAGAAGCTTTTTAGTGTGATGTAATCTGATTTGCCTATTTTACTTTTGTTGCCTGTGCTTTTGAGGTCTTATTTTAAAAATCCTTGCCCAGCCTAATGTCATAAAGCATTTTCTCTATGTTGTCTTCTAGTAGTTTCATAATTTTGGGTTCCACATTTAGGTCTTTAATCCATTTTGAATTGATTTTTGTATGTGGTGAAAGGTAGGAGTCTAGTCTCATTCTTCTGCATTTGGATATCCAATTTTCCCCAGTGTTTGTTCTGGCTTCTTTGTCAAAAAGTGGCTGGCTGTAGGTGCATAAATTTATTTCCGAGCTCTCCATTCTGTTCCATCGGTCTATGTGTCTGTTTTTATGGCAACACCATGCTCTTTTGGTTACTATAGCTTTGTAGTATATTTTGAAGTCAGGTAGTGTGATGCCTCCAGCTTTGCAATTTTTACTTAGGATTGCTCTGGGCCTTTTGTGGTTCCATATGAATTTTAGGATGTTTTTTCTATTTCTGTGAAGAATGTCATTGGTGTTTTGATAAAGATTGCAATAAATCTGTAGATCACTTGGGACAATATGGCCACTTTAAGAATATTAATTCTTCTAATACATGAACATGGGATGTCTTTCCATGTATTTGTGTCCTCTTCAATTTCTTTCACCAATGTTTTATAGTTTTCAGTGTAGAAATCTTTCACCTCCTTGATTAAATTTATTCCTATGTATCTTATTTTTTCATAGCTAATGTAAGTGGAATTATTTTCTTGATTTCTTTTGTAGATAATTCACCATTAGCATATAGAAACACTACTGATTTTTGTATATTGGTTTTGTATCTTGCAAGTTTACTTAATTCATTTATTAGTTTTAACAGATTTTTGTTCGAATCTTTGGGGTTTTCTATATATGAGACTATGTCATCTGCAAATAGGAATGATTTGACTTTTTCCTTTCCAATTTGGATGGCTTTATTTCTTTCTCTTGCCTAATCACTCTGGCTGGGACTTCCAGGACTATGTTGAACAGAAGCGATGAAATTGGGCATACTTGCCTTGTTCCAGATTTTAAAGGAAAAGCTATCCACTTTTCTCCATTTAGTATGATGTTAGCTGTGGGTTTGTCATATATGACCTTTACTATGTTGAAGTACATACCTTCTATACCTAGTTTGTTGAGAGTTTTTATCATGAAGGGATGTTGAATTTTGTCAAATGTTTTTTTCAGCGTTTATTGAAATGATCATATGTTTTTTGTCTTTCTGTTAATATTAATGTGGTATGTCACATTTATTGATTTGTGTATGTTAAATCATCCTTGTATCCCTGAGAAGAATCCCACTTCATCATAGTAAACAATCTTTTTAATTGCTGTTGAATTCAGTTTGCTAGTATCTTGTTGAGAATTTTTGTATCTATGTTCATCAGGGATACTGGCCTGTAGTTTTCTTTTTTGTTGTGTCTTTTTCTGGTTTGGGAATCAGGGTAATGCTGTCCTCATCAAATGAGTTCGAAAGCATTCTCTCCTCTTCAATTTCCTGGAATAGTTTGAATAGACAGAAACAACATATTTTTTAAAGGATACGGAACTATTATAAACAACTTTATGCCAATAAATTTGTCAACTTATATGAAATAGAAAAATTCCTTGAAACACTCAAATTATCAAAATTGACACAATAAGAAATTTTAAAAATGAATAATCCTGTATTTGTTAAAGAAATTGAATTCAAAATTAAAAACCTTCCCAGAAAGAAAGGTTCAGGCCCACATACTTACACTAGTGAAGGATAGCCAAGCAACCTCGAAAAGGAACTTCGGAGAATTTGTGCTACCTGATTTCAAGACTTTATATGAAGCCTCTAATCCAGACAGTGTAGTATTTGGTCTAAAAATAGATGAATAGATTAATAAAATGGAATAGAGAATTTGGATAAAGAGCTATACTTATGTGGTCAATCAATTTCTAACATATAGTAAGCGGTTTAGTATAATAATTTATTTAGTTATTTTATATAGCTACCTGCTATTAGTGTCCCCATTTGATAGATGAGGAAACTGAGACACAGAATAGCCCAGGATTACACAGCTAGCACGTGACAGGGCTGGTCTTCAAAACAGACAGTTTGTCCCAAGAATTTATACTCTTAACCCATGACATAGTTTAGCTTCTATGCTAAAGTGTTCCATTATTGAGTCAATATTGTAAAGCCCTGGGGAAAAAATCAAATGCATAAATGGTCATATAAATCAAACCTATAATATTAATATTTTAAGCTAGGTTTAGGGGAAAATTAGTGAACATTTGATATTTTAATTACTTATAATATTCAATGACATAGTAGTTAATAGATAAACTGAGGGACAAGTTAGATTTGTTATTTTTAATTGAAAAGTAAAAGACAATTTGGCTAACATTTTAAGCCGTGTTGGAACATTAAAGAGAACTTAATGGGTGTATGAAGGGGTACAGACTATAAGAGTGGCCCATTCCAGCTTAGAGGAGTATTTTGTCACTGTTATTGTTACCACTTCAATACATGATGATAATAAAAAGCAGATCAATTAATATTTAATTGGTTTTATTATTTTTAAATTATCTACATGTCATGTACCTCTTTATTGTCTGTACCCAGAGTGGACCACATCTATCACCCCATTGCTGTTACTACTTAAAACTCCCCATATTTATAAGTACAAAGTTTTAGATTTATGAGAATTATTTAGGTACTTTATATGGTTTTTTTAGACAACTGGATTTCTTGAAGAAAATAAAGAATGCTGGATTTGTGCAATTTAAAGTGTATAAGATAAATTAATTAGGTTGTAAATGTTACTTCATAAATGATTGTTAGAACTCACTAGATTTATAAACAAAAAGCTAAGATTTGTGAGTTGAACCCAACAAAGGCTTAAGGAATAATGATAAAAGCTTTTTATGCACCAAGCCTTTTCTAAGTGTTTTTTACACCTTAACTTGTTTATTCCTGACAACTGCCCTGTAAGTTTTCCTAGATTACAGAAGTGGAAAGTGAGACCTCAGCAGAGAGTAATAATGGCACCTATACAGGGTAGTGACAGTTAAGTGAGGTGATGTGTACGAGGATAAGTCACTGGCCCGAGGTCACAGTTAATAAGTCGTAGAGCTCAGACTCAAACATGGGCATCTACTCAAGTCTAAGCTCTTAAATTTTTGAACTTGTAACTTTATTTAAATTGAATATTAATTTTTAAAACCAAAATAGCCTCTGAAAATTGGAGCACAAAAGTCATCCTCAAGGACACCAAAGATGTCAGAAAGCACATTGACACTATCGGCCCCATAAGTAAGGTATTATTGTTACAGAAGAGAAGACTTGGATTGAGGTTTAATAACTTGCCCAAGGTCAACCTCCTAATAATTGACAGACTGTCTCAAGTCTGTCTAACTCCACAGCCAATAGCTTCAACCATGCTGACAGGAAGTGCCCTAGCACCCTGCTTCTCAGTGAGGCCCACAGACCAGCAGCATTAAGGCCTCACTTGAGAGTGCCTTAGAAATGCAGAACGCCAAATTCCACTTGGAGAATGGAATCTGCATTTTAACAAGATTTCCAAGTGACTCAAGAGCACGTTCGAATTGAGAAACACTGCTCCCACTGACTGTCTGATCTCTAACTCTCTGCCATTGAGAATTTCTGGGCCTCTTAACACATTTTAGTTACATTTCAATGATATTTTTCTGCTCAACCCTCCTGCTAGCTAAAGGGTATGAACAAGGGGAGAAAGACACCTGATGGATAAATGTCAGAGAAAAGAAGAAGGGAAAGAAGACTGTGAAGCTTTCTCTGAATGTTTTAACTGGAAATAATCTCATTTTTATCTACGTCACTCATTTGGTGTGTATTTAAAGTCTAATCTTCTTGTCATTTCAAGTGTCCTTGTTTCATCTCCCTAATCATATTTTAGACACACTATAGGTAGTGTGTGTGATTAGTAGAATGAATAATTTTTTTTAAAGTAGCCCTGATTACATGAACTCCCAATCTCAACTGGCTGCATTGAAATACTAAGAGAAAGGAAATGGGAGTTCATCTTTTCATGGCTTAACATTTAAAGGGTGAATGTAAACTTCAGTCCCATCACCAATAAATTAGTTTCATTCAGTTTAACACAGGTACTGCCAAACACCTCTCATTTATCCTTTTTTTTTTCTTAACAACACTTGCAACTTACTCTTTCCAAAATCAAATTAACCATTTTCTTCCAGAAATTGCTTTTTATCTTATAGTATCTTAACCTATGCCAAGACTTTCTACTCAGCATTACATCATGGACCCATTTTCAGTACCTCTCTCTCTGTCCCTCATTACAATTGATTCTGCCTTCTAAATCGCTCCTACCTTTTCTTCCCGACGTCCATGGGCTTAGTTAACGCCCTAAATGTTTTATCACCTGGATCATTGAAACAGCTTCCTAATTGCTTTTTCTGCCTCTAGTTCTCCTCTCTTCAAATGGTAGACAATTTCCTTTCTAGGAAACAAATCTCATGTCACTCCCCTGAAAAACCTCTTATGGGTCCACATTGCTTATGGGTCAATGTCCAGACTCTTAGCCCAACACCCAGGGCCATTCAGAATTGCCCGAGCCTGCAGTTTGAGCCTCCTCTCCCTGCCCTTACCCATGTGCCTAGCACTCTAGTGTCCCTGGAGGGTTTACCAAGACCTAGATGTGCCTTCTCACACCATTCTCTGCCTGGAATGCTCATCCCCCTCTCCATCTGCCAAACTCTTAATATTTCTTACAAGTCCTAGCAGAACTGTCACTCCTCCATGAAACCTTCCCAACTCCCCCCTCTAAAATAGGGGTCCAGCATCAGCATCACCTGGAACCTGCTTGTTAGGTCCAGTTTCCCTCAGCCCCAGAAACAGAGAGGCAGAGTCACCGAGGCTGCAAATGGCAAAGGAGTTTTATTGGCTAGCTCGAGCTAGGGTCCAAGTCCCAGAGCACCAACGCAGTGGCCTCTCCTGTGAGCCGGGACAGGGACCTCATCTTGGGGTACAAGTGAAGCTTTTATATCTTTCTTTCCACACGACACGCAGGTTTCACACGACATGCTGGGCACACCATCCCCCCACCCCACCCCATCCCCGCCATAGTCCATTGATTCCTTTGAAAGTGGCTGATTGTTTTGACTCCTGATTGGTTGGCTCCAAGCCTCGGCGGGATTTTTGATTTTTCGCGCCGGTGCCAGTTGTGGTCAGTGTCATTTCGGGGAAACCGAGACTTAGGCCTACTCCAGGAAGTCCAGCCTGTCATGGAGTCACTCCTGCTGAGTCACTCCTGCTCTTACTGTTAGGTCCGATAAGTTTAGCCAGTCCTGGAGTTACTCCTGCTGAGTCACTTCTGTTCTTACTGTTAGGTCTGATAAATTTAGCCAGTCCTGGAGTTACTCTTTATATTTAACAAATAACTAAAAGCAAGCACGGTTACAGAAGCAAATGGCATCAGTTAGAATCAAAGAGAGCACATTTTTCTCTAATCTCAAACAATTCATCCCACACTAAACAAAGTACATTCTCCTACTATCAATTCCTGTTTTTCATGCTAAAAATGCAAATTCTCAGAACCCACTGAAGACCTACTGAGCTAAACATCTGAGCAAGAGCACAGCAATCTGTAGTTTAACGAATCCTCCAGGTGAATCCAATAAACACTCAAGTTTGAGAACTGCTCTAAAATGTGTTCATAGGCTGGTTCTCATCACACTATATTGTAATTACCTATGTTTCTTTTTCCCCAGTATTTGACAAAGACTGGCTCACATGTAGGGAAATTGTCATTCATCTTAGTTTCTTCAGTGTCTGAAACATGAAAAGTCTCTCAATCACTTTTACAAGTCAAATAAGAAATAAACAAGTTGGGAGGGGCAGCAGTGACGGGAAATATTGGTTAACAAAACCACAAAATTTCAGTTGGGATGAATAAGTTCTGGAGATTTATCGTACAGCTCGGCAACTATAGATATTAATAACATACCGTATACTCGAAAATTGCTATATAGTAGATATTTAATGTTCTCACCACATAAAAATATGTGAGACAATGCATATGTTAATTAGCTTGATTGTGGTCATTTCACAATAAATACATATGTCAAAACATCATGTACATCACAAATATATACAATTTTTATTTGTAAATTATACCCCTATAAAGCTAGAAAAAATAATTTTTTTAAAAAAAAGAAGGACAGGTGTGGTGGCTCACACCTGTAAACCTAGCACTCTGGGAGGCCGAGCCAGAAGGACTGCTTGAGGTCAGGAGTTCAAGACCAGTCTGAGCAAAAGCAAGGCCTGGTTTCTACTAAAAATAGAAAAAAAATTAACCAGGCATGGTGGTACACATCTGTAGTCCCCGATATTTGGGAGATTGAGGCGTGAAGATCACTTGATCCCAGGAGTTTGAGGTTGCGGTGAACTGTGATGATGCCACTGCACTCTAGCCAGGCCAACAGAGCAAGACTCTGTCTCAAAAAAATAAAAAATAAACAAAAAAGAAACAAGTTGTCATATTCTAGGCTTTTTACAGTCCTATTCATAACACTAAAAAAAACCCTATAGTTTTTCCTCTTGTCACTTTTCAGCCTTCCCTAAATTGCCAGATTCTCTGAAGATGTTAACTCTTTCCAAAGTTAGTTGGTTGGACAACTGCTCTTGAACAGAGTGTAAAATCTCAATTATCCAGCCAGCCAGGCAACCTCCAACTGCAATTCCCTCCCTCTGACAATGGACCCTGTGGAGCAAGCTTTTAGGAACCCGACCTTAATCCAAGTGCCTGAGGGACTTCATAGTCATTCATCTGAAATTGCATCCAGCCTGGTTTAAAGGACAATTTCTGCAAGAAAACCTTCTTGAAAACCCAAATATTAATGTTATCAATAAGGATGATTTCATTAAAGTGAAATAGGAGAAAAAAGTTAACAGCTAAACTGAATATATTTTGTTGTTGCTTCTCTTTTAAGAAAAATGCCTCATACAAGAATGGTATTTTAACATAACTCTAAAGTGTGTTGATACCAAATTAGAGAAAATGTGGTTCCAATTTGTGGCAGCACCATGGTGTCTACATCACATGGCAGAGAGTATTAAATACTAATACAAAGGCAGAGATTTAATCTCTGTTACCCCTAGAGAAGTACCTGGTACTAGGTAGGCCCTTGATAAATATTTGTTGATTATTGATTTTTTTATTAGTCCTAATAACTCCATTTTCAGTTAAGCAAAAGAACCCACATAGTATAAATATGCAGTTTTCACAATGTTTTTATGTAAAGAGAATTAAGGACTAGCACCATTTTGAACTACAAGATGCAAATTAGTTTCATGTTTTGTTGAAAATTCCTCAGTCTCCTCTAACTGTCCCTCTGAAGAGTTCGGGACCTTCCCGTCTTTTAATGATTTGCTTACTGAAGCCAGGGGCATAGTTGCTGGTGGTTAACGTCCCAACTCTGGTAGTTGATAGTATCAGCTGATACACTGCTTTCTAGCTGAGACTGTGCTGGGAAATCCGTAGTCCTTTGTTGATTAATAACTGATTTCTCCACTGATCAAAATGCACGATCGATACGCTGCTCCATTTGGTTGCAGCCTCCGTGTTCTTCCCTCCCCAATAACGGATGCCTCTGCCAAACTGTGGCAGCAGTGTCTGCCTTCCAACTCACGTTTCATTCTGCTCAGAATATGGCTGGGATACCCCACCATGAAGAAGAGGGTTGGGCCAAACCCCAAACTTGGCTTTCAAATGTCATGGCCAGTTGTCTGCGCACTACCCCACTCTCCTGTCCACTAGATGGTGCTGCAGACCTGTGTTTGTAACAGTTCACTGGGCTGGGAGAAAGATGAGTGAAAACTGTAGACAGGTGAAGTACTATGGAATGCTTAAAACCTGTGAACGTTAATCCTTTAAACATTCTGGTCTGCTCATGTGTCTTGGCAGGCACCTGAATGAAAGGTCCATCCAAGTGACTGGAAATGTACGACTTGCCCATTTATTTATCACACCTGGCAGACTGAGGCATACACAATTTCAGGGCAAGCACCTCCTGGCACCTCTGTGTATAAAATAAAGCAGCTGTTTACTCAATGCATAACAATTAATGCTCTCCCTAAAGGATAGAATTTATGACACTGAATAGATACGAGAATGTTTTGTGACATCCCAAGACACTGTTCAGGAAAATCAACCCTTCATATCTCAGGTTTATTAATTGTTCTGTGTATCCTAACACCCAGTAGGAAAATCAGAGTAGGAATTTAGCCAGTAGGCCTTTGTGTTTCCAGTAATCACCTTTTCCTCAGGACTGAAGGTCAAATTCATGGAAGAATCCCAGTTATTCAAGAAAACCTTGGCATTTCTTTTGACTCTGAAAGAACTTCCCCTTTGGTTATTCCTACACAAATTCTGCTATGGGGGATGGGGGTGGGTCTTAGCTAGTAAATGTGGCTCATTTGGAGAGTGATCTGAATCCTCTTTTGTAAAAAGGGTAATTTTGTTGTTCTGTTGTGTTCTTTCCCTTTGTGGCACTGAGGAGCTCTCTCAGCGATAACATAAATCAAGCAGATTTGGCTTGGAGGCAGCCATCAGCTTCCTGTCCTTGTAACATAATGGACTTCACCTCATTTGCAATTGACCACCCTCTTTTCACTGATTTTGAATTGTTTGGTTAACTTGCTCTGGGAAGCAGTATCAATAATTCAGCATTAGCCAGTTGGCATGTCACCCTGACAGATGGAAACAGCGACAGCGCTATCGATTCAGTTACTCCCTTTCAGGGGGCAGTGGTGAAATTCACCCCACCCCTGCTCCCGTCTCTTATCTATGGGATTAGTGAGAGAAAAGAAAATGGTTCCAACACCGGCACTAAAGACTGTCCAAGACCTCTGGACTATAACCAAATATGCAAATTTCTTGGGATGTTTTCATGTCAGGGAGAAAAGAAGACTGAAGAAACAAGAGCAAAGGGGGCTTAACATTGCACCTGAGAAGAGAATGGAGAAGAGAACAGAGCACCCGAGGGAGGGGCAAGCAACAGGTGGCCCAGAAAACAAGCCAAGCCAGGGACCAGCCTCCTGGCTTCTGATGCAGCCCTCCTACCTGGCCGCCCAGCAAGGAACAGGAGGGAGGGTGTGTGTGTGTGTG
>RJWJ010041329.1:0-13553 GCA_004363605.1 Indri indri | reverse complement strand
CACATCAAAAAATTATACAATGTGACTAAGTGGGATTTATCCCCAGCCTGTAAGGTGAGTATAATATATAAAAATCAATCAATGTGATAAATCATATTAACCAAATGAAAGAAAATATCCACATGATCATATCAGTTGATATGAAAGAAGCATTTGACAAAGTCCAACATCCTTTATTGATAAAAACTCTCAGTAGTTTAGGTACAGAAAGAAAGTTTTTCAACATAATAAAGGCCATTTGTGAAAAACTCACAGCTGACATTATAATTAATGGGGAAAACCAGAAAGCTTCCTCACTAAGATTCAGTACAGGAAAGGGAGCCCATTCTCATAGCTGCTATTCAACATAGTCCTGGAAGTACTAGCAAGAGCAATCAGACAAGAAATAAAAACCATCCAAATCAGAAAAGAAAAGAAAAAGTAAAGTTACATCTATTTACAGATGACATGATCCTATATGGAACAAATCCCAAAGATTCAACCAAAAAAACTGTTAGACCTAATACATGAATTCAGTAAAGTTGCAGGATACAAAATAAACTTACAAAAATTAGTAGCAGTTTTATACACAAATAACAGTCTAACTGAAAAAGAAATTTAAAAATCCCATTTATAATAGCATCCAAAAAAATAAAATACCTAGAAATAAATTTAACCAGGAAGGTGAAAGATCCGTACATTGAAAACAATAAAATATTGATCCAAGAAATTGAAGAAGACAAAAATAAATGGAAAGATATCCCATGCTCATTTATCAGGAGAATTAATATTGTTAATATGAACAACTATATGCCAAAAAATTGGAAAACCTAGAAAAGATGGATAAATTCCTAGATGATTATAACTTATAAAATCTGAACCATGAAGAAATAGAAAACCTGAACAGACCAATAACAAGTAATAAGATCAAAGCAATATTAAAAAGTCTCTCATCAAAGAAAAGCCAAGGACCTGATGGTTTTACTGCTAAATTTTACAAAACATTTAAAAGAAGAACTAATATAAATTCCACTCAGGCTATTCTAAAAAATCGAAGGGAAGGAATACTTCTTAATTCATTCTAAGAGGTTAGTATTACCTTGGTAATACAGACAAAGACACAACAAAAATAGTAAACTACAAGCCAATATCCCTAGTGAACACAGATGTAAAAATTCTCAACAAAATATTAGCAAATTTGGTTCAACAACATATTAAAAAGATCATTCACTATGATCAAGTGGGATTCATGTCAGGGATACAAGGATGGTTCAACATATACAAATCAATAAATATGACATATCACATCAAAAAAATTAAAGACAAAAACCATATAATCATTTCAATAAATGCTGAAAAAGCATTTGATAAAATTCAACATCTTTTCATCATAAAAACTCTCAAGGAATTGGCTATAAAAGGAACATACCTCAAAATAATGAGGTCCACATATAATAAAATTCCATAGCAAATATCACACTAACTGGGGAATATTGAAAGCCTTTCTACTAAGATCTGGAACAAGACAAGGATGCTCACTTTCACCACTTTTATTCAACATATTTCTGAAAGTCCTACTAGAGCAATTAGGCAAGAGAAAGAAATAAAGTGTATCCAATTGAATAGGAAGAAGTCATGCTATCCTTGTTTGCAGATGATATGATCTTATATTTAGAAAAACCTAAAGACTCCGCACACAAAAAAAACCTGTTAGAACTAATAAACAAATTCGGTAAGTTGCAGGATACAAAATTTATGTTCAAAAAATCAGTAGTATTTCTATATGCTAATAGCAATCAATGTGAAAAGGAAATCAAGAAATCAATCCCATTTACAATACCTACAAAAAGGCCTAGAAATAAATTTAACCAAATAAGTAAAAGTTCTATACAAGGAAAATTATCAAACCCCGATGAAAGAAATTGAGGAGGATACAAAAAAATGGGAAGATACCTCATATTCATGGATTGGAAGAATTCCTATTGTTAAAATGCCCATGCAACTCTAAGCAATCTACAAATTCAATGCAATCCCTATTAAAATACCAATGACATTCTTCACAGAAATAGAACAAAACCACCCTAAAATTTGTGTGGAACTATAAAAGACCATGAATAACTAAAGCAAAATCCTGAGCAAAAAGAACAAAGCCGGAAGCCTCACACTACCTGACTTCAAATTATACTGCAAAGCTATAATAACCCAAACAGCACGGTACTGGTATAAAAACAGACATATAAACCAATGGAACAGAATAGAGAACTCAGAAATAAATCTATGTATTTCCATCTAACTCATTTCAAAGAAGGAGCCTTGAACATACATTTAAGAAAGAACAGTCTCTTTAATAATGGTGCTGGGAAAACTGGATATCCATATGCAGAAGATGAAACTAGATCCCCTTCTTTCACAATATACAAATATCAACTCAAAATAGATTAAAGACTTGAATGTTAGATCTGAAACTCTGAAACTGCTAGAAGAAAGCATTGGGAAATGCCCTAGGACATTGTTCTGGGCAAAGCTTTTTTTGTGTAAGACCTCAAAAGCACAGTCAATAAAAGTAAAAATAGACAAATGGGATTAAATCAAGCTAAAAGGCTTTTGCATGCACAGCAAAAAATGATTAACAAAGTGAAGAAATAACCTACAAAATGGGCTAAAAATTTATAAAACTATTCATCCAACAAGGGATTACTAACAAGAATAATAACAAGAATTATACAATAATAACATATAAGGAACTCAAACGACTCAAAATCAAATAATCCAATTAAAAAATTGGCAAAAGACCTGAATAGACATTTCTCCAAATAAGGCATACAAATGGCCAACAAGTATGTGAAAAAATGCTCAGCATCTCTGATTATCAGGGAAATGGAAATCAAAACCATGATGAGACATTGTCTCATCCCAGTTAATATGGCTATTATCAAAAAGACAAAAAAATAACAGATGCTGGTGAGAATGTGAAGAATGGGGAATGCTCATACACTTTTGGTGGGAAGGTAAAATAGTACTGCCAGTATGGAAAACAGTATGAAGTTTCCTTAAAAAACTAAAAGTAGAACTACCGTATGATCCAGCAATCCCACTATTGGGTATTTATCCAAAAAATCCTTATATGAAAGGAATACATACACTTTTATGTTTATTGCAGCATTATTCACAATAGCAAAGAAATGGAATTAACATAAATGTCCATCAGCGGATGAATGGATAAAGGAAATGTGATATATACACAAAATGGAGTATTATTCAGTCATAAAAAGGAATTGAATTCTATAATTTGCAGTGATTGGGTAGAACTGGAGGACATTATGTTAAGTGAAATAATCCTGGCACAGAAAGACATATATCACATGTTCTCACTTGTATGTGAGACTTAAAAAGTGGATCTCACGGAAATAGACCGTAGAATGGTGGTTACCAGAGGCTTAGAAGGGTAGCGGGGAGAAGGAGATGAGAAGTTGGTTAATGGGTACAAAAACGCAGTTAGATAGATGGAATAAGTTCTAGTATTCAATAGTACAGTAGAGAGACCATAGTTAACAACAATGTATTGTATATTTTAAAATATACAGAAGAGAAGAATTGGAATGTTGCCAATATAAAGAAAAGATAAATATTAGAGGTGATAGATATCCCAATTACCCTGATTTGATCATTATACATTATGTATAAGTATCAAAATATCACTTGTACCCCCAAAATATGTACAACTATTATATACCAGTACAGGGAATTAATGTTATTAAAATATTTATATTACTCACAATCCAGTCTCTACTCATAATACAATCCCTATCAAAAACTCAATAGCATTCTTCACAGCAACAGAAAAAAAAATCCTAAAATTCATATGGAACTATAAAATACCCCAAATTTCAGAAATAATTCTGAGAAAGAAAAAGAAAGTTGGAGGCATCATACTTTCTGCTTTAAAATTACGTTACAAAGCTATAGTAATCAATACAGTATGGTACTGGTATAAAAACAGACACAGAGACCAGTGGAACAGAATAGAGAGCCCAGAAATATATCCAATACAAATGGTCTACTAATTTTTGGCAAGGACACCAATAAAACACAATGGAGAAAGGATAGTTTCTTTAAATAGTGCTAGGAAAACTGGATTTCTATATGCAAAAGAATAAAATTGGACCCTTATCTGACACCATACACAAAAATCAAACCAAAATCCATAAAAGACTTAGTGTAAGACCAGAAACTATAAAACTCCTAGAAGGGAACATAGGGGAAAAGCTCTTATATATTGGCCCTGGCAATGATTTTTTGAATATCACACAAAAAGCTCAGGCCACAAAAGCAAAAATAAATAAATGGGACAAAGTTGATGCAACTAAAATAAAATTTAGAGAAAAATTTATAGGTTTAAATGATTATATAGAAATTAAGAAAGGTCCAGAATCACTAATGTAAGTTTATTCCTTAAGAAGTTAACAAAGAGAAAATTAAACCCAAAGTAAGCAGAAAGAAGGAAATAATAGAGGTAAGAGCAGATGTCAATGACATAGAAAATGTATAAACAATGGAGAAAATCGATGACACTTGATGACACCAAAAGGTGTTTCTTGCAGAAGTTAAATAAAATTTATAAACTTTCAGTAAAATTAAATGAAAAAAGAAAAAAGAGATAACCATTCTCAGGAAAAGTCAGTTTACATTACTAGACATTAAACAGATGATAATAGAATATTACACAGCACTTCATGCCAATTCATTAGAAACTTTAGATGAAATGCACAATTCCTTGAAAATTACAATTTAGCAAAAGTGACAGGAGAAGAAAATGTTAATATTACTTTTCATGTGGAAACAATTGAATTTATAATTAAGAACCTAGAGAGGTGGGGTAAGATAGTTGACTAGCGACATCAGCTGCCAGATCATCTCAGAAAGTAGGAAAAGTTTTAGATGAAAAGAAATCATAGCACAGGTATAATTCAGAGGGAAAAGTGGCAGAACATACTGGAGATTCCAGGGGAAGAAGCTGTGGAGCAAAACAAAAAGGAGCAAGATTTCAGCAGAGATCAACCCCAGAGAAACTTGGAGTTCCATGGAAAGGGTAGGTGTGTATGCGCGGGGGTTGTTCCTCCTTCTCTCAGACCTTTGGTAGTCAGCAGGCTCCCAAGTCGCTGGAGAGCTTTTCTACCTTCAAGAGCCTGAAAGCTCCTGCTGCCAGTGACCTGGGAACTTCTTGAAAACAAAGCACCAGGCTACCAGCCCCCGCAGGGTCACTCTCTGTTACCAGGGACTGAACTGAGACAGCAGACGCCATACCGGTTCTCTACCCATTGTGTGCTTTTGTCCTCCCCAGCGAGATTTAGCCCTTCTATTTTGGTGTCACTGGTCCCCTCACAAACATTTCCCAATTCCTGCCCAGACTGCAGTGGCCACGGGGGCCAATGGGTAGAAGGTAGGGCAAAGGAGACAATTTCAAACTCATTTTGTGAGGCTTGCTGATGCCCAAAGTAGAAAAGGACAACAAAGAAAGAAAAATGAGAAGACAAAATCTCTTGAGAATGGATTAAAAATTTATAATTAAAATATTGAAAAGAATCCAATGATATAGAATAAGAAAGACCCCCATTACCAAGTGGGATTTATTTCAGTACATGCTAAAGGAATCTGATTCTCAGATTTCTCTTTTGGGCATATATACAACAGAAATGAATATTTATATCCAACAAAAAACATGAACACTCATGTTCACTGCAATTTAATTATAATTTCCAAACACGGAAAACAAATCAAATGTTTATAAACAGGAAGAAGGTAAATTCATTTTTGTATATCTAATCATGGGACACTATGGGACAGTGAAAAAGAACCAACTACCAATAAATGCAATGACATGGATGAATCATACACACCCAGTATTGATTGGAAGAAGTCAGACTCAAGAGAGCACAAAAAGAAGGACATAATATGTACTTCCATTTATATGATGTTCCAAAACAGGCAATATGGAAGTATGGAGACAGAGTGCCTATCATCTAAATTAATATATGAATAAGAGAAAATATTTTTTTAAAAAATCAGTTGTTCATTTCTTCTTAAATTGCTTTATAAATTTAAAGAGGTACCTATCAAAATATACAGGGCTTCAGAGTAGAATTAGGAAAGTTAAAGTTCATATGGAAAATTAAACCTTCAAGAATGTCTACGCAATCTCTGAACAATGAGTAATGAGTGGGGACTAACCATGTCAGATAATAAGATGTATTATAAAACCTTTATAATTAAAACAGTATGGAATTTGCACTTGAGTAGACAGACTAATGGAATAGAATGTAAACTTCAGAAACAGACCCAGGTATGTAAGAAAATTTAATATACTATAAAGATGGCATCTCAAATCCTCAAAAGGGCAGATGGTCTTTTAAAATAAATGCCATGAGATAACTGAATAATTATTTGGAAGAATGTATATGTCACCACATACAAGAATAAACTCCAGATATATCAGAGGTCTAAATGTAAAGAATGAGGAAAACATGTGTGATTTATTGTCTAACCTGAGTGTGGGGAAAGGATTTGTAGCAGTCACTCAACATAGAAAGGAAATCTGATTGACAAAACAAACTACATAAAAATAAAGTAATTTTGTATGGCAAAACACAAGCTATAGCAAATAGCAAACAGCAAACACAGAGAAAATCTTTTCATTTATAATATGCAAAATGGTTAGTATCTGTAATGTGTAAAGAACTATTAAAATTAAGAAAGAAAAATGTAAAAAAAGATAGAAAAATGAGCTAAAGGTACAATCACTTTCCAAAAAAACTGATTTAGCAATGGCACTTAAGTGAATTTCATATGTTTAATATGAAAAGAAGCTGAACTTCAATAATAATAAAATAGATGCAAATTTAAAACTACACTGAGATAACATTTCTCACCTGTGGGATTGGCAAAATTTTAAAAATTTGAAATACACTTTGTTAGCAAGGCTTTGAGGAAGCAAGCTTTCTTTTATTGCTGGTGGGGATGCAAAATGGTTTTACCCTTAATGACATATACATTTACCCTTTGATCAATCAACATACACCTATATGGAGAGAGAGAGAGAGAGAGAGAGAGAGAGAGAGAGAGAGATGATTATTCCTAGTAGAATTATTGGTAACTTCAAAATATTGGAAACAACTTACATGATCATATACAGGAGATTGGTTAAATAAAGTATGTTATATCTACACAATCAGTATTTGTGAGTGTAAAAAATAAAATGCATTTAGCTTTTAATTGGCGTATTTAGACCATTTACATGATGTAGTTGGGTTTACATCTACGATCTTACTATGAATTGATAATTGATACAGAATGATTCCCAGGACATATTACCAAATGAAAAAACAAACAAAACAAACTATTAACTTGTATGTAGTATTTTATCTTTTATTTAAGAAAGGAAAAACAACAATATATGTATGTGTGTGTGCATATGTGTGCATATATGATCATTTTTTGGCAAAAATAAACTCAAGAAGTATACTTTAGAAACTAACGAATGGGTTAACCGACAAACAGAAGAGGGACTGACACTTCTCTGAGTGTACTATTTGCATAGGTTTGACTTTTGGAACATCATATTAAGGTTTTACATATGAAAAAATAAAATCAACGAGGTTGGCTTTGAACACATACAAAAAAAAAATTCCTAAATGTGAGCAAGTAGTATCAGAATCACACAGAAGAAATAAAATTCAAACCAATCCTAGTGTTTTGAATTCAATGCTTTAACTATATACCTTCAGTGGGAAACATTCTAAAGACAAAACAAATTGCAATGAAATGTTAAACATGACATTTTATTCATTGGTAGTGGTACAGGTATAGCAATTCTGAAATTAATTTGTTGTATTGCAGGATTTAGAAAGTATAAACGTTGTATGTGTACATAGAAAGGAAATCTGATCGATAAAACAAACTACATAAAAATAAAGTGATTTTGCATGGCCAGGTTACTCACTGGGAGAAAAACAAGGGAAAACAAGGAATTGGAAAGTAGCAGAGAATCCTGTGTCAGTAGAATGGGATTTAAAGGCAAGGGTATACAGGAGTAATGATATCCCATTGGCAATGTGCATACCTAGCTTCCATATCTTGGTTTATGAAACAATTGCCTACTAAAAGAGTTCCTTGTAAGAAATGTCTGATTTCAGGACTGCAGCATGGGAAGTAAAAGGTGAGCCTGCCATAATTTATTTCAGAAAGTAAGAAAGTGTACAAAAACTGATGGGACATATCAAAAGGAGTTCTCATTGGACAAATATGGGACAAATGGAGTATCAAAATAATTCAGAGCAGTAATGAATTATATATGTTACACTGAGTATAAAAGGATCCAGGAATCCCTACTAATATGAATAAATAAATAACAGGCAAAGAGCTAGAGGGAAAACCCTTCCTTAGATATAACACCAACAAATAAAGGCAGAAAAAATAATAAAGTGAGAAAAATTATCATTATATCACCTTAGTAGTAAATAGTTTAGGGAAATATCACCAATGGATTCTAAACTCATTAGGTCAGTTTATGAGGAAACAATTTTTTAATTTCCAAATACATGGAGATTTTCCAGTTATCTCTTTGGAAGTAATTTCTATCTCATTTGAGTTTTAGGCAAAGAACATTCAGTTTATGATTGCAACCCTTTGAAATATATTAAGGATTACTTTATGGCCAAATATGTGGTCAATTTTTATAAATATTTCTTGTGCAATCAATGGGGATATTTATTCTTCACCTGTCAATGAGTTCAGGTTTGTTTACTGTCCTCATACAATCACTGAGAAAGGTGTCTTAAGATCTTATTCCATATTGTAGATATGTCAATCTGTCCTTGTAGTTCTGTCATTTTTTGCTTTATAAATGCTGAGGCATTTATACATGTAAATTTATTATGCTATGTCTTCCAAATGAATTAAATCTCTCATCATTATGAAGCGACCTTCTTTCACTAGAATTTTTTTTTTTGCCAAAAAGTCAATTCTGCCAAATATTAATAGAGCTGCACAATCTTTCTGTTGGTTAGTTTGGATGGGGTACCTTTATTTATCCTTTTACTTTCTTTATGCTTTGTATATGCCTCTTGTAACACATAGTTGGATTATTTTTTCCCTTCAATCTTCCATCTGTGGCCATTTTCCTTTGCTCTAAGAACACCCTTTTAGTAGTATTTCCTTAAGTAGGCATCCACTGTTGGCATATTCTCACAGTTTTTGTTTGTCTGATAATGTTTTCATTTCATCTTGATTCTTGAGGTATAATTTTGCTTAGTATACAAATCTAGTTTTTTCCTCCTGGGCATTAACAATATCATGCTAACATCTTCTGACTTTCATTGTTAGTGTTGAGAAAGCATTCATTCATCTTACTCTTCCAATTTTTTTATTTCTTCAATGGCATTATGATGGGTTTAGATGTTGATTGCTTTTTATTTATTCTTCTTGAGACTTGGTGAGCTCTGTAAATGTAAGAATGTCTTTCATCCATTCTAAATGCCATTAGTTCTTCAAATATTGCTTTTCTGCCATTCTTCTCTCCTTGTGGAACTCTTCTCATTTTATACTGTATATTTTCCTTTCATACACTTTCTTCTCTTTTCTATCGTTCCAATTTTCCATGCTCTGTACATTATGATTTCTTCTTACCAATCTTCAATAATTCTCTCTTTAGCCATGTTTAATCTGCCACTGAGTTCTTAGTTTTTTGTATTATGCTTAAGCTCCAGATTTTCTAGTTATTTCTCAAATATTTATGTCACTCTTTGTAGTTTGTTGCTGAAATGTTTAAGGTCAGCTTATTATTTTCGTGTAGACATTACAAATAGTTGTTTAAAGTTTATATCTGATAACTCAACTATTGGAAGCACCTAGGTTTATTTCTATTATCTTTTATTGTCCCATATCTGGTTCATGTTGTATTGTCTCTTCATATATCTGTTTATCATTGTATTTCAGTAATTGCATTTGAAAATTATTGAAAGAAATAATTTGAAGCCTAGGATGATTTTTTTGTTTTGCTTATGTCAAAAAATTAGAAACATGAACAATATGAAATCACCTTAAGCCATTTTTAAGGCTCGAGAATTTTCTTGGTTATGTAGATGACTTGAACCAGGGCTGAGTTCCATGTCAAAGATGGTTTAACTCTGATCAATCATTATTCCTAATGTATAGGTCTTTGGATTCCCAAACTAAATTCAGGTTGGTTGGCCCCTGCCAGACTGTATTCCTACTTGGTCCTTGTTTGCCTGTAAGACTGAAATGATCTTCTCAACCTATCAGTCATATCGTCAGGTATGGAGACGCATCACTGGGAAAAGTGAATCAAAAGTCATGGTCATTTTTCTTGGATTTCTCTCTTTTACTGGATCTTGGTCAAGTAATCCCTCACTATTTTATCAGCTTCTCAGTGCTTTCAGGATTTTATCCATATTTTTAGTTGTCTTTGGCACAAGAGTTATTGCAAATTACCTAGTCTGTCATTACTAGAAGCTGATGTCCTTATTATTCTAATTTACTTTACCTATGTATTTCCTTTGTAAGCACCATTAGAGCTGGCATCATTTTAAATTAGCTCTTTGGTATGGAGAAGGTAAAATCTGTGAACGCTTGAATTTGTAAGTCAAATTGTGTATATAGATCCATTTTATTGGGAAGGGGAGAAGTTCCATGACATTTTATCCAAAGGTGTTTCTGTGCTATATAGAAACAAAGCAATCTATGATAGGACATTCTTAAGACTTCAATAAATTTGTTTGATCAATAAACCCAGAGTCAAAATATTTAGAGGTTATTGGTAAAGATTGTATAGAGGCCTTGATCTTGTTGTAAACTTTACCGGAATCTTACAAAAACATCAGTTTGAAGAGAAATTATTTAGTGGAACACAATTTAAGCTCCAATTTGAAGAGGAAAAAAAGATGACTGTAAAACCTCTAAATTCCAATTGGTTAAATTTTTGACATTAATATTATTAGCATTGCCAAGGTATTTATGAATATTGCAAATATAAACAATAACATGACCATTTCTTTCCCTTTAAACTCCTCCAGATCCTTAAAGAAACAAATGGCTTTTTTTCTCTTTTTGTCTAACCAGAATTCAAGAAGACAATTAAAACTGAGGAGAAATAGTATTTTTAGGTTTAATAGCAACATAAATTTAGACATGTTTACTTCATGAAGATTTAGATTGCATTATTAATTTTTCCACCGAATTAGAATAAAAATTTAAGGTTAATATTTTGAGATAGATGTATCTTTTCTAAGATATAAATGTTATATTTTTTAAAATTTAGACTTTAATTTATATCTTTGCCATCTTCCAAGCATTTTAAATATCTCAAACATTTTGCATCTGTGTTGCAGAATTCACTGGCATACTAATGTATAAAATAAGTTAGCAGCATAAATGGAAACTTTATATTTACATATTCATATACATTACACTTTTATCATTATTGTTAACCTAAATATCAGATATATAGGTTAAGAATAATTATTACGAATCCCGATTAAACGCAAATGTTACCAGTCGATGTCTGTACGTTGTTCACAGTACATAATCCGAAAGTATTGAGCATAGCCGCTGCAATTCTATGGCCAAAGGTTTTAATTACCTATAGATATTGCCCAAACTATAGCAATCTTCATGATGGCCTTAGTCCGCGAATTGAAACGGCTATGCTCAATAGGATTACGTATTGCTACATACCGATCCAGCGATATAGCGCAGAGGTGCATGATGGACGCTGTTGAAAATAAAACATCTAAAGATATCCAGACGGGGCACAAATATCTAGGTAGTGGCCAGACATAATCTGAAAGAGAACAGAGAGAAGACAAGAACATGTTATCCAGATATTACTAACTATAAATTAAAATTTTAGTCTAGTTTTTCCTCTCATAATCTAAAACTTTTAAAGAAAGTGAAATTTGGGAAGCATTATTTTCCATGGCCATGATGGTGATGATGATACCCCCACGGTTAGTAATTTTTTATTGAGGTAAAGCTTATATAACATAAAATTAATTACTTTAAAATATACAATCCAATGGCATTTAGTACATTCAAAATATTGTGCAACCATCACTTCTCCCTAGTTCTGAAATGTTTCATCACTCCAAAAGGAAACCATGTACCCATTAAGCAGTCACTCCCCATTCTCCCCTTTCCCAGCCCCTGGTAATCTCTAATCTGCTTTCTGTCTTTATCAATTCATCTAATTAGGATATTTCATATAAATGGAATGATATAATTTTTGTCCTTTTGTGTCTAGCTTCTTTCACTTAATATAATGTTTTTGAGGTTAATCCATTTTGCAGCATGTATCAGTACGTCATTCTTTTTTATTGCTGATTCTGTGATCAGTTTAGATTGTTTGGATGTTCTTCTAAATAGAATTATTTTAATTTCTTTTATGGATTGTTAGTTGCTGTGTATAGAACTGCAACTGATTTGCATGTGTTGATCTTGTATCAATTGTGGAGAAGATACTTTGAATAACGATATATATCTTTAGTTTACTGATGTTTGTTTAGTGGTTGAACATATGGTCTATCCCAGAGAATGTTCCATGGGCACTTGAGAAAAAATGCATTTTTTTGTTATTGGATGTAATCTTCTATATGTCCATTAGAATTAATTGCTTTATAGTGTTATTCAAGTCCTCTATTTTTCTTATTGATCTTCTGTCTAGTTGTTCTATCCATTATTGAAAATGGGATATTGATGTCTTCAAATATTATTATAGCTGTGTCTTTTTCTGCCTTCGATTCTTTTATTTTTTGCTTCCTGTATTTGTTGGGCTCTATTGTTAGGTGCATATATGTTTATAATTGTTATGTTTTCTTGATGGCTTTATACTTTTTTCAATAGCTAATGTCATTATTCTAGTTTACCACTACTCTATCTTTTGGTTACTATTTGTGGGGAATATATTCCATCTTTTCACTTTCAATATACATATGTCCTTAGATCTAAAGTGAGTCCCTTATTGACAACATATACTTGGATCATGTATTTTTATCCATTTTGCTAGTCTCTGTTTTTTAACTGGAGAATTTAATTCATTCACATTTAAAGTAATTATAGTTAACAAAGGAGGTACTTTCACCATTTTCTGTATGAAATATACCATAATTTTCTCTGTTTTTGCCTTCATTTGTGATTAATTGATTTTTGTAGGGTGTTATTTGATTCTCTTCTTCTTTCTTTTTCTGTATATTATTTTAGTTTTTTTCCTTAGTGGTTGGCCATGAGATGATAATTATCATCTTTCTTTTATAACAATCAACTTTTAATTATACATACTTAGTTTCAATAGTATACAAAAATTTTGCTTCTTTACATCTTTCTCCCCTTTTATATTGTTATTGTCACAAATTACATCTTTATACATTTGGTGCTCATTAAGTAGATTTATATTTTATGCATTTGCCTTCTAAGCAAAATAGGAAATCAAAAGAAGAGTAACAAACCAATAATACGGTTCTACTGGATTTTATATTTGCCTTTTTAGATACCTTTGTTCTTTATTT
>RJWJ010041328.1:0-13554 GCA_004363605.1 Indri indri | reverse complement strand
GCCACTGAGCAACTGGAGCCTGACTAATATTTATTATTCATAAGCAATGGAGCCAGTGCATTTCAGACGTTTGCAGAGCGTTGCAGACGTTAATGAGGAGGGGGAAGCGATCTGTTCCCTGGTGGCCCCTACTGTGTTTATTTGAATGTGTGATCATTAGACTGCACAAGTCTCTTTGGGGCTCAGTGCCCAGTGTGTGTCACACCCTGGAGAATGTGAAAATACTTTAATTAACAACAGGAGTGGGCAGACCTGCTGGGCCCCTTCTGTTACCATCCTCAGGACCTGAAAAGTCAAGATTCATTTGTCACCCCCGCCATTTTTCATTATTGACATAAAAGAAAGCACTAAGCAACAATTTCATTTAAAATGGATTTGGAAAGACTACTGAATGTAAGCTATCTCAGCCCTTTCCTTCCTCTGGCTCAACTTTATTAGTCACCAACATTAAACCAATGCATACACACATCGGATAGTAAGCTTTCACACACACAGGTACGCACATAACTGAGATACAAACTTGATACTTCTCTGTATTCCACATGCTCTGCAAATGGTACAGGACTCCAGAGTGTATAGATGGAGAGAACATGCCACATTAGCTTGGAATATGCATCCATTTGAATGTGCAAATTTACATTAGTCAATTACTCTGATAAATGCTTTGGTTCATTAATTTAAATAAAATATGGACAAATTCCAAGCTCATTAGCTAGCTAAGAAATGATGTGTTTTTGTTTGTTTTTAAATGTCGTATCAGTGATTTCTGCCTGAACTGGTTGTTTTTAAAACCGTGTAATACCCAACCCAAATTTATAGGCCAGGAGAACGGGGCTGCCATGGACACCGTGCAAAGATCAGCTCTCATTGTTGAGTCTTACTCTCTTGTCCAGGGGTAAGATATGTTGCCACATGTGACCGTGACTGTGAGGAGGGCTGGCTGCTTGCTCACATGCAGGTCAACGGTGGGTGTGGCCCCAGAGCTCCAGACAGGCTTCTCGTAGAATAGACTTACTTTATGATAAGGACTCCGCCCCGTTTGGCTAGAATTCAAAATTTACTTAACAAAGATCCAATTATCGCATCACTCTACCAATCCATGAGCACCTATCAAGTAACCACTAGTGCCCCTCACGGACATGGGCCATCCGGATGAGGAGAGAGGACCAGCATCTGAGACACATCGGGACAAGATTAAATGCTGACGTGTGAGGTTGGAGACTTTACCCTCGAAAGCACACGATTTTTCCAGGCACATTAGGGAAGTTTAATTTTTTGCTTTTTCGGGGTAGTAAGTGGGAGTGGAATGGATGGTGATCCAATGAGCTATTTTTTTAAATAAACTATTTTAGAACAGTTTTGCGTTTACAGAAAACGTGAAGGCTGTGCATGGAGTTCTCACATGCTCCCCCACACCTTGTTTCCCCTGTAACATCCGATATTAGTCTAGAGTACTCGTTACAGTTAATAAATACTGTAAATACTAATGTACATTAGTATTAACTACGGTTCCTGTATTGGGATTTCCTCAGTTTTTGCCCACTGTCCTTCTTCTGTGCCTGGATCCCACCCAGGACCCATATCACATCTGCTCATCGTGTCTCCCTCAGGCTCCTCTGGGCTGTGACAGTTTCTTAGACTTTCCTGGTTTTGGGGACCCTGACAGTTTTGAGACACACTGGTCAGATATTGTGTAGCTGTTCTTCAATTGGAGTTTGTCTAATGTTTTCCTGATGATTCCATGGGAGTTATAGTGTTTTCGGGAGAAAGGCCACAGAGCTGAAGTGCCCTTTTCATCACATGAAATCAAGAGTCTCACATCAACATGGCCTATCACAGGTGCCATGTTTTCTCTCCCCAAGACTATAGCCTAAAAATGTTTGAGATCCTTTCTGCAAAACTGGACCTAAAAGGAATCTGTCATACACCCAAGCTCCCACATCCACTTCCTGGACCACGGCCAGCCTCTCAGTTTACTTACATGGTTTAGGGCCCCTAATATTTGTCGTGCAGCATGTCCTTTCCCTGGTAAACATGATTTTTAACATTAACATTAAATATTGAAAATGTACAGAGGCTATGAACTATCTTGCACAGAATATAGTTTCATCTTTGTTCCGCAAACTCAAGTAAATCTTGATTTACTTGTGAGAAATTTCAGCAACAGAGTGTTTCAAGAAAAAGTTGAACCTTTATTGACTTGGTGATTTTACGTTTTAAATGTTCCTGTCACAGTGGAGTAGCTATAGGCACAATTTTTTCATAGGACAACTTGTGGGATTAGGAACAGTAATATTTACTGAGCATCTAATATGCATAGACATTTTTCATATTTTACCTCGTTTAATATCCATGGTAACCCTACAGGTCAGGTATATTTGTGTGCATTTTGCAGATGAGGAAGTGGATACTCTGGAAGACAAGGTCATGGGATTCATGAATGATGAGCCAGAACATCTGAATGACCCATGTTCTTTCTACAATACCCGCCACTTGTGCTGTAGTTGATAATGGTGTGTTTTGAGGGGATACAGATAGTCTCTCTCTCTCTCATGCCTGAAGTGTCCCCATTAATGGTGCAAGACTTTTCGTCTCCAAGAATTTCCAGGCCTCAAGAATTTTCTGGAAAATAATAGGTTTTATCCTTATAGACATTAAGCCTTGCATACTTAATAAAAAATTATTTACGTTTCTTCACATATTCTGTATTTAGGCAACGGTTCTTGCTCCTTTTCGATAATAATATTAAAACAAATGTCTTATTAAAATTCCTTATAAAAATTTACAGGAATTTCCAAAGAATCAAGTGAGAGTGATTTGACTAATAAAATTACTAGAAGTAATTTTTATTATAATCACTATTCGTATTGATTGCGATAATTGTAATCAATATTTGGTCAGTATAAAAATGGTTGCGATCCATGTGACAAAATGCTGGGTTTTTCCTGTAACATATAAGGAGTCTGTGTAACTTAATGAGAGACGGAGCAATACAACACAACCATGAACAAAGTTCATGAATAAAAGCTCATGAACAAAGCTCAAAGCACTTTTCAAATGAAAAAATAAAATGGCCTATAAATACATGAAAAGATATTCAGGCTCTTTACTACTCAAATAAATGCAAACTAAAACAACAATATGGGTTTTGGCACATCAAATTGGTGAAGAGTAAAAATGCTGATTCCCAGAGCTGGCAAGAACTATTTTTAGTAATATCTACCATAGCTTAAATGTACATTTCCTTTGAACTGAAATTTCCCCTTTTAAGAATTTGTTCTATAGAAATATTTGTTGAAGTACTCAAAGATATGTTCTCCTAAATATTAATTTTATCGTTGTTTACAAATAACTGAAAAAGGGAAACAACCCGAGTGTCAGTTAATGGGGTTCATTGGAATAAATTATGGCACATGCATACAATGGAAAGCTACGCAAACCATTACAAAAGACGTTATAGTAGCGCTGTGTTACTTTTTTCAGTGAAAAAAATCAGGTTGCTAAAGAGTTTGTGTTTTTGATCCCCTGTGTGTCACTATAGATGGCTTTGCCTGCACATTGCCATACCTATCTTTGGAGAGCAGAATGACAGGGATCTACAAGAAAGAGGATCTTAAACTCAGCACGCTCTTAGTTCTTTGTATGTCACTGATGAAGCATCTACAAACAGAGCAGCATTTAGGAAAATATTTGCAGACATAGTGAGGATGTTATAAGTTATTCATTGAAAACATGTTGGATTGAGGTCAGTGTGCATTATTATTATTATCCAGGACCCTGTTAATAGTGCACAATGACCTCAGTCCAACATGTTTCAGAAAATATCAAAAGCATAGGAGTTACATAAAATGATTCTTCAAATATACAGATTGCGTTAGTTGAACGGCTCCAAATTTGATTAACATTTTCCCTAAAGCCTTTGTCACATGCTGAATGTTGTAGAATGAGAAAACATAAATGAACATTATTACATAAAATGTTCCTATGTCATTAACTTTAAATAATTGCTATTCTACTCTAAATAACCCACTTGAAAAAAGCAAAAAAAAAAAAGGCCCAACATTAGTCTAAAATGTCTACTAGTCTGCAAAAGCTCCCTTCCTGCTTAGTCAAGTTCCATTTAAGGAAAGACTTAACATAGCCACACTCAAATTAGCTGATCCTCTAGAAATATTTTAGTTATATTACACTAATGAAAATAATATATTTACCCAAGAGGTAACACAGTGTGTGGAAAAGCACTAATTGACAAAGAAGTAAAAACTCACCTGTGTGGGGGGCGGACCCACCTGAGGCTCTGAAGCCCTCAGCAGAGAATGAAGCTTGTAACCGCAAGAGTGAAGTTCACGCTTTCCATGTCCACAAAGCCCGGACTTACATACCATAGCCTGATGTCTTTTGAACTAAGCCTGTAACAGTGACCAGCCCACCCCAGTACTTAGATACTTCTAGGGCTTTAAATTCATCTCGTGTCTTACAGATTAGCCTAACTTGGTTTGGAAAACAGTCACTCCAGCCACATCTTCCATGAAATGGTAAGAACTGGCTCATGGTCACACCATTCTGGAAAGACGTCAAAAAGATGCCCTGTCATCATCATGGTTACTGTGATTTAAAATCGAGTAGAAAATATGGCTCCAAAAATACATTAATGGGGATGTGCAGAAATGCCGCCTCAAAAAATGGCCTACTATGAACAATAAGAGAAAAGGACAGTAAATGTAGCAGCCCTGGGAAATAAATTGGGAAAGGGTGGTAACCCAGCTGGACCAACGGAGCGCTTTAAATAGCAGCAAGCTCTGGAAATAGCAGCAGCATTTCACCCAGTCTGGTCTGTGGGCTCTTGGTCATGCAGTGTGGTCTTCATGGTAGCCTCTACTCACAAAGGTAGACTTCAGTGGTACAAGGAACTCTTATTACATCTTTCAACCTGGTATTCATTTTTGATTCATTGCATAATATTTACATAGAATAACACATACCAAGGTTTGAATAGTAACAGACAAATCTCAAAGGCACCAAGACTTGGATAGGCCTTCAAAAGTCCAGCTCCTCAGTTGAACGAATCATAATCTCTTTGATCTAATGTCTGGATGGAAAACTCTTTAAGTCACAATTCTCCCTCACATAACAATATCCAGCCTTAGACACAGACAGGCTAAAAGCAAGAAAAATTTCAGAGTCTAAGCTAAACAACAATTTGTTTTTTCAAGCACTGTAGCTCCATCTTTTGTTTTTACTTATTAAAAACATTTAAAACAAATTAGATATCTTTTATCACTGTCATCCCAGTGTATCACGTAGTGCTTGGCACATAGTTGACAATAAGAAGTTAAGGAAGGAATAGTAGAAAGGGAGAAGGAGGTTTATTTGAGAGAGTTGGGACTTAACTATCTGGTCTTATCTTCAACTCCCAGATTTCCTGCAGCATGAGTCAACTACTCACCCTGTGAACATCAGAAAATTTCACAGTATTTTAAGAAAGGGGGTGAGGCAGCTCCATTTGTACTGCCAGCAAAACCCAGAGATGACAACAGCAGAAAGAGGAATAAATTCTAAATAATTTCTAGGCTAAGAGCAACTAGAATAATGAGCTAGAAGCTCTCTGAGCTCTGAGTTGTGAAGCAGACCCACAAGTGTAGCATCAGGTTGGGAATTCTACAGTTCATGAATACACAAGGTAGAGACTTTGAATACAAAGGACATTTTACAAGCACCTTCCTAGTGTACAACTATACCCCTGACCAAACCTATCTGGGGATAAAAATAGGATTTCAACAATCACAGGTCAATACTCCTGGGTCTCCATTCATCTATTCTATGCTGAACTTCTGGCCATCCTCGAACCCTTCATGCAGAGCTGTAGATAAATTAGACAAGTATCTACTGAGCCTCTGAGAGGTATGAGTCATGGGATGGAGAGTGCAGCTGTGAGCAGGATAATCATGAAACTTGCTTGAGGTGCTGACAACCTGGCTAAGGGTTCTGGGTTCTCCTAGAGATAATCTGACTTGTATACTCTGTGCCAGTTCTGTTGGCTCCAAAAGACATCTACTGTTCTCCTTTCCTCATCCCATTTTCCTTGGGGACAACTCTTATTATTTACCATACCCACCCAGCTCTGCTATCAGTGCCCAGCAGTCACACTGCTTCTCTCCTGATGCCCATCAAACTGCTCCAAGGTTAGTTGTGCACCTATAAAAGGTGTGGAGGATCATGCTCAGGTTGCCATTGGCTGAGGGTGCTGAAGCCAATGGTGCCATTTTCCATTGTGGCAGAAGTTGCCAGCACCCATGCTGGTGACATCATGTCCTCTCCATGACCCACAGAGATTTTTATCAATAGCCTTTGCAGTGAAGAACAGTTCTTCTCTCAAGAAGTTCACATTCTAGAGGGAGAAAATTGGGGAAGGATCTATCTATTAGCAAAGGCCTCGCTAACAAGGTGATCTTCGAGCTGAGACTGAATAAAGTGAAGGGGGTAGCCATGTGGACATCTGGGGGAAGAGCATCCCAGGCTAAGGAAGCTACAAGTGCAAAGGCCCTGAGGTAGGATTGCACCTGACATCTTCAAGCAACACCAAGGAAGTGAGTGTAGTTGGAGCAGGGTGAATGAGGAGGAAATGAGGTCAGGTAGTGAAGGAGCCAGATTACATAGAGTCTTGCAGGCCTTGGGAATGCTTTGGATTTTCTTCTGAGATAGACATGAAGACATTGTAGGAGGCTCCGCAGAGAAGTAGCACAATCTGATGTAGGTTTTAGAATCATCACACTCTGGCCGGGGTGTAGTGAATAGACTGAAGGGAGCTGAGAGGGGGAGTAGGGAGAACATTTGGGGGCTGTTGAAATACTACAGGTGAAAGATGATGGTACCTTGGATCAGGGTAGTGGTAGTAGGGTTGGAAACCATGGTTGGTTCTCAGAGTTTGCTGACCAATTGGTTGTGAGGTAGGAGGGAAAAAGAGTTAAGGATGACTCCAGATATTTTATCCTGAGAAACTGGAGGAAAAGAACCAGTCATCCTTCACGGGGATGGGGAAGTCTCAGGAAGAAGCAGGCTTATTGAGGAGTAAGATCAAAACTTTGGTTATGGACATGTTGATTTCAAGATGCCTAATAACCATCCAGTCGAGTTTTGATTAGGTAGCAGAATATGTGAGATTGGAGCATAGGAAGAAAGCTGGACTGGGAATCTAAAATTGAGAGTCTTCATCTTCTAAATTCATTAGACTAAGGGGAATCATCCAGGCACTAAGCATTAACAAATTAGAGAAAAGTTCTGAGGACCTCTTCTCAGGGAGCCTGGAGAACTGTGGCATGGGAGCTAAGAGAAGGATGAGAATGTGGCAGAAACCCTAGGTAGGAGCAGCCAGTGAGAGTGGCACCCTGAAGACCCAGGAAAGAAAGTGTGTCCAAGAGTAGGGGGTGGTCAACTGCATCTTATGCTGTCGACACGTTGAGTAAAATGAGTGCAAGGATTAACCGAAAACTGAAGACTGGCATTGCTGACGTGGAAGTCATTGGTAGGTGAACAATTAATTTATTTTCTAAGCTGAGACATTATTTAGAGTAAAAGAGGATGTGTATTAGTAATCTATTACTATAAGAAATGACCCCAAGCTCAGTGGCCTAAGACAACAACAACCATTTATCCCATACAGTTTAGGTGGGTCTAGAAGTTGGGAATGAATTTGCTGAAAGGTCTGGCTGAGGTCCTGTTGTGAAATGGCAGCCAGATATTGGCTGGGGCTGCAGTCATCTGAAGGCTCGACTGTGGCTGTAAGATCTGCTTCCAAGGAGGCTCAGTCACATGGCTGACAACTTAGTGCTAGTTGTTGTTGGGGGTTTTAGTGCCTCCCCACATGGGCCTCCAACATGGAAGCTGTCTTCTCTCAGGTCAGGCAATTCTGGAAAGTAAGGTTGGAGTGTTTACACAGGCCTTGCTCAGTTTGCAGGGGACCACAGAAGACTGTGAGCAACTGGAGGCTAGGATAATTGGGGCCATCCTCAAGAATGGCTACAACAGAATGTTATTACTACTTATGCCCAGAAAGCAGATATAGACTGGGACCATCTCAGGTAACTGAGATGTATGGTCACCCTAGACTTTGGTGACTTTGAGTAGAACAGTTTCAGGGAAGTGTAGTGATAGCGATAGAGAGATGAGAACCACATCGATGAAACTCAAGCCCAGAACTTTTGTGCATTTCTCATCTCTTTCTACTAGAAGTGAAGCAGGTAGATCAGTGAATATGATGGATGCTCATTTTGCCATTAACTTAGGGTCAAAGGATAAAGCCCACAGAGGTTCAAGCAGAGTCGAGATGGAAATTTCTGATAACATTGTCTGAGTGCTTGGATCCAGCCAAGCTTAAAGCTCACAATAATTATAACGGTCATCACATTCCCCAACCCCCCACCCTCTTTAAAAAGTTTAAGTTAGATTTCTGAAATTTTCAATGAAAAGATTCCAGAGTAGTGTCTCCCTTATGTAAGTAGATCCCTGTTGAACACAACGTACTAGTCTCAGCACATTTGGGAGTGTTTGAGTGCAGGGTAAACAGCTTAAACTCACTGTGGCCTCCCTGGTACACTGAGAAGGTTGTTCAGGTCATCTCTTTTAAGAAATTTTACCTGCACCAGCATTTTAACCAGTAGTTACGATTACAAGATGGATTTTATATGGCAGAGTATATGTCGACATTGATATTTGAGCAACCCAGAAAAGTCAATCTTCGAGATGGGCAATGTCACAGATATTTCTTTAGAAACATCTTTACTCTATGAAACACTGAGGGCTTTCCCTGAAATCAATCCATTAACAAAAGCCTTGCCCTGAAAAATGTTGCCAGCAGAGTAGCTGGGCCACCCATCTGGAACCAAACTGAAGTCCACCTCTACAAGGGAAAAGAAAATTGCATGCTAGCTGCTTTCTCTTCTGTGACATCCTCACCACCCTTCAAGATCTTGTTTCCTGTAGTCACCCAGCAAGAACAGAACTGGATTTTCATACAGCCTCTCAGGATTTATTCCTCTTATGGTATACCGATTTTGAATTGGAAAAAGATTAAAACTCCATAGGTAGAGGGACATAGAAGAGAGGCTGGAGGTGAATACAAAAAGACATCAGTGGCCGTAACCAGCCTGCGGGGCTCTCCCCCAAAGGAGGGGACCCCACGCCAAGGCGTGGGGACTTGCAGCCATCTGGAGGCTTCCCCACCTCAGGGCCTCTTTGAATTACATACAGGGGCAGGAACAGGACTGGGCCGTGCATGCAGAACATGGAACGTGTCCATTGATGCGGCAAGTCTAAATAAATTCTCATTCTTGCTAGCACAGCAATTAGTCCTCGTGATCGTGGAGCACTGAAACGAGGCAGTTGGGGTGCCCTTTGCCGTATTCTCCTGTATTACCCAAACACGGAACACATCCAGACTGGGGCAGAGCAAACTTCCTTAACTTCCAGTCACCACCTGCTTCAAATTAGGAAACGGGCTGAGGAGAGGGAACAGTGTGGAGGTGACATTCACTCTCCAGAGCCCCACACAGCTGCCGTCCAACATTATCTCAGCCCTTTCAGAGAACACAAAGGTTCTCTGGGCATCTGCCTTCTAATGCGTTATCTCACTTAATCCTCACAAGGAGATTTATTGTGCCTCTCTTGAAGAGGCACAACTTACAGGGAAAACATATGTGTGCAGAAGCATTGGCGACAGGCAACACCTGCTAATGGATTGAACCTAGAGCCGAGAACCAGCAAAGCCAATCATGATCCCGGATCCACCACAACATCCCTTGTGCTTCAGTTGCCCTAAAAATGTGATATACGCTTCACCAGAGGATTAGTGTTACCATGTTAAATGCAGCACTCTGAGCTTCTTTACAGCAAGGTGTTTTAAAAATGCACGGTGTGACAGCCATGGAGTAAACGGCGTTTCACGCTCAGACTCACTCAGCAGAGGTGCAGAGTGATGTGGATCGGGCTCACTGCTCTCTCCATGAAGTTCAATGTTCCCAGATGACACATTCAATGAGAGTTTATTTCATCATCTTAAATGAAACCTACTGAGAAAGACGGTTTGTGTTTATAGTGCACACTCTACAAGGGGGGAAAAGGCATATCAACATGTTATCTCTAACATGCCATGGTACTGTCACGTAGCTCTCAGCATGGAACCTACTGTAACTTTTCCTGGCCACAATTACAGAGGAAAAGACAGCGTCGTTTCCTCTTTTGAGTACCAACTACTCCAGCAGGTTTCTCAGCCTCAGCACTATGGACATTGGCGCTGGAATCTCTGTTGTGGGGCTGTCCTGTGCCTTGCAGGAGTGTGTCACAGCAGCCCTGGCCTCCACCCGCTAGATGCCAGTAGCACCCTCCTCCCCATTGGCCCCAGTTATGACAACAAAAAATGTCTCCAAACATTGCCAACTGTTTCCTGGGGGTGGGGGGAGGAGTCACACCCAGTTGGAACCACTGCCTTAAAAGATGCATAGTAACTGAACTGTATAGAGTGTTTGATTTAGAAGGTCGAGAGAGCAAAGTGATCGTTTATGCAGTATCCATCTTACAGATGAAGGCGCTGAAGCCAGAGAAATGTCGTGACTTGCTTCAGATAACACAGGTAAGTGGGACAGCTCTCATTAGAAACCAGGCCTCTGACTATTCCCTGACTCCCTTATCTAGTTCTTGGGAATAGTAAATCTCATATTACCAGATCATATTAAGAAAGAGAAAATACGGCTCCTTTAAAGAGAGCCCATTAGATCTAAATGGATAATTTCCAGAACGACAGCCTTTCCTAACTTATTGTAGGTCTAATCCAGACTCCTTGGATGTTATGCTGTTTTGGGCAAAACAGCCGTTTACCAATTTTCACTGCTTTTCCCCCCATCCCTAGTCTTCTGTTCCCTCCAGTCCCTGGAGAGGTGGGGCTGTTTCCAGGACAGTCCTCGAGTGTCTTGCAAGGCTGGACGTCTTCAAATCCTCTAACAGCCACCACACCCTTAGGCAACCCAACTCGTGGTTACAGGGGGGATGAGTGGAGTCGGTTTGGTCCACCACTGAGCGCTCTTCAGCTCACTTGACTTTCCTTTCTCTGCCCTTAGAACAGCCCAGCCCCTTTCATGTACGAAACTCTCACCTGCCTTCAACCAAAACACTCTACGGTAGCCCCCACTGCCAGAAGGTCCGTGCCCTCCCAGTCTGAACTGACTGTACACACCTTAACTGAAGATCCCTTTCTGCTTGGTGTGTCCACCAAATTCTTGGGCCTTGCCTAAGCATCAGCAGGCACTAATCTGAGACAGAAAGAAAGAAAGAAGAGAGAGCAAGGTAGTTGGAATAATATGCAAATGTGGTGACATAAATAGAGATGGCACACAAGGTATTTATTCAGAAAATTGGGGGATACAAGACGTTACTATAAAGTAATGCAGTAGATTTTCACTCAGGACTTACAGAACCAGCTCTCATTACTCTGCGTGAACTAGAGATTCCAAATGCTGGCCTTCAGGCTTGGAATTCTCTTTCTCCTGTCCTCTAAAACACAGGTCCCTTATCTCCAGAAATCATCTCCAACCTCCTCCACCCCAGTTGGGTTTAAATAGTCTCAGTCTAGGGCCTGGTGGCATCAAGAGAACGTATCTGTTGTTCTTAGTGCAGCCTATTTTCTGAGCTGCAAATAGACATTGTTCAGGAGCAAACACAAACAGTGAAACATGCATGGAGTACCCTGATGTGATTGGTTCCAAATTTACAACAACAGAAAAAACAATTAGATACATACATATATATAATGATACTGCATAGAATTTCAGAATAGTCAGTTTTTATTAATGACTTTAATTGAGCTGTCAAATACATAGGGACCGTTTTTTCTTCTGACTTAGCTAATTCTATTGTCAGTGTTGGTGCTAACAACTTCTCCAATACCACCTAGAAATGTTCACCACATCTGGCATTGCACACAGATGCCTGCACACAATTAAAACATGTCTCACTTCCATGCCCTGCTGAGGACAAGGTTCCCTGGGCTTCACCCACGTCCACACATCCCGCGTGGCCACCCCACCCACACTTCTAAGCTGAGAGGTCTTGGGGAGTTGCGGCAGGAGGACTGGACTCTGGAAAAACGTGAGACCCACCCTCACAAAGCTTGTGGTCTAGTGAGGACCAAAGGCGGGGAAACCAGTGATGATAATACCCAGTAACAGGTGGGCAGGAACCCACAGGAAAGGCTGCTAATCCCATCTTGGTGACTGGGTGCTGAGAAACCTTCCTAAAGAAAAAGGTGTCTTACTGAAAATTAAAAGGAGAGAGCTCCAGGCAAAGAGAGGTGGAGGGAACGCTGAGGAAGGGAAGATGTCAAGAAACCAGTAGGAGGACACCTAGTCCCCTCTGACTCAACATGTTCTAAATGTCTGCGACTGGTCAAAACGGGTTTGTCCTTAGACAAGCCTGCAGGACAGCATGATGTCAGAGCAAGGAGAAAGTTCACTGAATTCCCCTCTCCCTGTCTGTTCAGTAGTGCCTGTGGTTAACTGGGAGAACAAATATGCCCGTCCATAATTAGAAAGAAAAGCTTCTGGCGAGGTCACTTCTTAACGGTTATAAGCTCTGGGACAAAGAACACAAATGATGACATCGGATCTTTTCTAGTTTCCCAAAGGCAAGGATTCTTGGAAGGGCATAAGAATTACAAGGGTATTAGAATCACCTGGGAAGGCTATTTAAAAAGCAGGTTCTGATATTTGTATGTTCCTATGCAAAGCAGTATTATGCACAATAGCCAAAAGGTGGAAGCCACCCGAATGTCCATCCACGGAGGAACGAATAAGCAAAACGTGATATATCCTTACAATGAAATATATAAGGGAAGGAATCCAGTCGGATGCCGAGGACGTTATGCTCAGGGAAGTAAGCCCGTCGCAAAGCCTTACTTCACTCCACTCGTGTGCGGTACGGAGAGTAGTCAAATGTACAGAGACGGAAAGTGGAATGGCGGCTGCCGGGGGCTGGGGGCAGGGAGGGATGCATGTGTTTAATGGGGACAGAGTTTCAGCTGGGGAAGGGGAAAAAGTCCCGGAAATGGATGGAGGTGATGATTGCATAGCAGTGTGAATGTACTTAATGCCTCTGAACCTAAAAATGGTTAATATGGTAAATCTCATGTGCATTTTACCACACTTAAAAATAATAATAAATAATAAAAAAGAAAAAATAATGAAAGCATGTTCCTAGGTCCTGCTGCCAGAGAGCCCAGTTTAGCAGGCCTGTCAGGGACCTGCTGGGAGGCAGAATTCATCCCAGGTGGCTCAAATGAAGGGACTAAGAGGAGGGACCCCTCACTAGGATGTGGGCAGGGTTAAGAACCAGCAAGAATGTCAAAGCGCCGGGAAACCAGTGACAGCGGAAAGCTAATACTATTCCTAGGGCTGAAGAGGCAAAGGGTGGAGGTTGTGGTCCCCAAGCCCAGTGAGAGACGGAGCCCTGATGAGGGCTGGTCCGAGATGCAGGGTGTCCAGCAGGAGCAGAGGTGGGGTGCAGGAGCAG
>RJWJ010041327.1:0-13553 GCA_004363605.1 Indri indri | reverse complement strand
CTTTAATACACAGTATGTCTTAAGAACTGTGTGAACAGAGTGAGAGCTTCTTGTCCTGGGAAAATAGATAATTGCTAGGAGAGCTCCCTAATGGTAATAGAAACCAATATTTATTACAATACATGCTTACTAGGTGCCAGGTAGAGTGTCAAGCCATTTATTAATTTATAAGCATTACCTCAACCCATTCTAATAATGAATCCTCCCATGACAGTGGTAGGAGATAATGTTATCCCCACTTCACGAGGAAGCTCTTGGAGAGGTTCATTTGCCCAAGGTCACACGGCTAGTGCATGGTGGGGCAGGGACCTAATCCAAGTCTAACATAGAACCTACCCTCTTAATCCCTGTGCTATCACTTGAATATGGTGGTAGAAGTAGTTGGAATTGCCAAGGTAATAAACTAGGGACAAAATTCAAGTCTATTTGATAGCTGAGCTCATAACATCTCAGTCTGGTATCACCAAAGGTTGACTTGTGATTTGGATTGGGAAGAGTCTATAAATTATTTTTAATGTATGGATTCTTAATCTGTTTTTGTGCTATGGACCCCCTAGGACTGTCTGGTGCAGTCTATGGACAACTTCTCACAATAATGTTTATAAATACATGATAAGCACCTGTACGCACACACACACACATACAATAGACATATATATTATAGATTCCAAATGAAGCTATTACGTTGAAATCATCAAAATAGTAGAAAGTAAATTTGTAAGTATATATATACTTCTATATTAGCATGTTCAATAACAGCAACCAGTGGGTCTGATAACTACGGTACTTTTAAAGTAGTGATGAGCATAAAAGTTGTTTCGAGGTATCTATGACAGCATGTGTATTAATAATATGTGATGTGAAAATATCTCTGCTTTCCATTGGAGACAAAGTTAAAGGTACTGCTAATGCCACTGTGATTTGTTGCTACATTCATAATGGAAGGAAATGCTAAATTTCATAATTCATAATGAAAAGAAATGCTATTTCAGTTAGAGGTCAGTGAAAATAAAGCTGCAATTTTTTCCCTTCTGAGGTCATTGACCCCTTAAATCCTAACTACAAACCTTTACCCCAGGTTAAGAATCCTTTTTTAAATAACCTAAGGATAACCTAATGGAAATGCTAAGTTTACTCATGATAAGACTTCACAGTCTAAAACATTGCACTTTTGTTTTAGCTTTGACTTGGAATTGTATCCATCCATTGTAGTATTTGATCAATAAATAATATCCAGAAGCAGATCCACTGTGTCTGGTGGACAACATCTTTGCTGCAAACCACCGCTCTGGATGATGCTTAAAGCAGACACTGCGGGATACAGTTGCTCCTTTGTTGGAAGGTAATACAGACACACTACTATCTAAGAGCACTGCACACCCAGGACCACATCATGTCAGTACAGCACAAAACTCTGCTGGGAAAAGGAAGCTAATGCTTTGAATAAATAAAAGGGTTTTTCTACAAGTCTAAATTACCAATGGTCTATCAGTGATTTGGGAGAACAAAGACCACTTGTAAACCTACAATGCATGGCAGGGACTGAAGTCTAAAATTTAGCTTTAGGATTTGGCTGAGGATTTCCGAGAACCAGTGTCATACCAGTAGATACTATTGACTAGAAGACACATTTTTAAATGGGATGCTTCAGATCAATGGCTGGTTTGTTAAGAGTAAAACTGTGTTCTCAAATTTCTGGTTGGCCTGTAAGTAAGCATAACAGTAAGTGTTAAATAAGTAAGTAGAAAAAGATTTAGAGCACCCTTTAGGGATCAGGATGGATGTCTCTCCAAACATAAACCACGCTGTGCTTCCTGCAAGATGGAAATCATGTCAGTCATACCCCAACAGTGGGATAATAGACACCACAGTTTAGGGTTCCCAAACCAGCTGCATATTAGAATCTCCTAAGAAGCTTAAATAGCTATGGCCAGCCTCTACCCCAGACCACTAAAAACAGAATATCTGAAGAGGAGGCCTGGGAATCTGTATCTGCAAGGGTTGAGCCACATTCATTTAGGGAAAAGTAGTGGATTAGTGATGGTTCCAAATTCTTTGCCATTCTTCCCGCCAAGGGGAATATAGCCTTGGTCTGTGATTTGCTTCAACCAAGAGAGTGCAATAAAAATAATATTCTGGGACTTTTGAGTACAGGCCTTAAAAGGATTGGCATCTTTTGCTTCTCCATTTGGAAGACCACCTGCTGTGTTGTGAGGAAGTCCAAGCTAGGACACTGCATGACTAAAGGCCACATGGAGAGCACACTGAGAGAGAGGAGATCTTCTTGGATGTCCCAGCTTTAGCCAAACTCCCAGATGAATGCAGCTGCATGTGTGACCTCAGCCTACCCCATCCAAACCAGAACCACCCAGCTGAGCCCATTCCATCCACATAATTGTGAAAGATAGCAAATTGTTATTCTAAGCCACTAAGTTTTGGAGTGATTTGTTATTCCACAATAAATAACTGAAAAGGGTAAACATTTACTGACAGTTCTTTATTCTTTTTCCTGAAAGATCTATCACTCCTATTTTGGAATTTTGGTATGAGTTGAAAACCAAGACCCGACCCATCTTTCTAATGCAGATGTAAGACATAATTACCCTGAGAGCTTAGGCAAAATCTTATATCAAACAAAGGAAGACCAAACTCCCATGTGGTCTTAGGCAACCAACTCCACCCCCACCCAACCACGAAATCCCTGAGAGCTAGCAAGTACATTATCTGGGTGGCCTTTGTGGTAAACATAGACATGCACCATCAGAGTCCTCTTCAAGCAGGGACTTGCTGCCCAGCTGCAGGGAGTGCAGTCAGCAGGCAGCCCTCAGCTGTCAGCTCCCTCAGGGTCTGCCTCTGCTGCAGAGAGAGGCCTTTCCCAAGATGATGCCCTTCCTGGGGCAGCCCACATTTGGTGACTGAGTGAGCTGGGCATATAAAGGCCTGGCTATTTTGGCCCAATGTGGGACACTCTGAAGGAAAATAGCCTCCCAGAGCTCCCTGCCAGGTCTGTCTGGCCTGTGTCACAGTTTTCTTCCTCCCTTGGTCCAATCCTGCTCCCTCCCCCTTTCTTCCACAGGGGATGGTCCCTAATAAACTCGCACCCCAAACTTTGCCTCAATGCCTGTTTTTGAAGAACCTGACCTGTGTCTACCACCTCTGATTGGGAGACAGGGGTGGTTCGAATGCTGTGTTCTGGTTTTCTGCCCACAGTCTAATTCCCATCAATGGGCAGAAGAACTTAGCTCAGGAAAAGAAGACGGAGATCAGGCCACCCCTCTTTGTAGAAGGTGACACAGGTAGGGGAGAGATGATTTTAGAGAAGATTCTGTTTAACAATTTCTGTAACAAAGCCAAAACATTCTCCCAGGGAATTAACTGTATTTGGTAATCATTGTCTTAAACCTATTTAACAGCTACTTTCCTCCATTCAATAACCTTTTAAAAATTTTTCTCCTTCCCTCTCAGCTAGTCAAATGCAAAAGTCACACTTACTGCTCTTTGCTTCGTCTGATCATGTCAATGCAACCAAGGACTTGCTGAAGACCTTTCTGGAACTGTTAGTTCCTTCAGAAACAGGTCATAATAATCCCTCAGCTGTTTAAAATTAGAAAAAGAAAAGGTGGAGGGAATTGCTGGCAGGAAATCCAAGAAAGGGCGGTGGCTAGCCCTGGACATCCCCTCTGTGGATGATCCGTGGAAACGTTCAAGTCCGAGCCCGACTGTCCCTTCCACTCAAAAGACTGAGGTCATCCACTCTTTAGTTGTGTGTCAAAGAAACAAACCAAAGTCAATGTCAGCTTTAGAAAAGCAGTTAGGAAACGGTGGCTATTCCTGCTTTCTGTCTGCCCACTGTGCTTTCTCTGTCCCCCTCCTCCTTATAAGCACTCCTTTGTCCTTCAGGGAGCAAAGATTCTATGTGGCCTGGATGTGCTGCTGGCCACCACCACATACCCCCAGGGTGGGTATGTAGCCAACCAGAGCAGTCCATCCCTCCTCACCCCACTCCCCACACAGGCACTCAAAGACACTACGGTGCAGGGGAAAGATGGAGATTTGGAATGTCAAACCTCAGATGCCTTTACTATGTGAAGCCTTAAGCAAGTTTCCTGGGGGAAGCTTCTGTTTCCTCATTTATGAATCAGTAAAATACCATGACATAGTTCACAGGGTAGCTACCAGGATTCCATAAAATTGTGAATTAAAATCTGCATGGCAGATCCTGGCCTTAGGGCTCACGAGTGCTGAGTAACTGGGAGCCAACCTCGGCATCTCCTTTGACCATCCCCCACCCCACAAAGTAACTGTTCTCGCTCGGTCTCCAGAACCAGTAACTGGCCCACAGCTAGGAAGCGGCGAAACCAAAATTCGAACCAGGTTTCTCTAACTCCACCTTCCTCTCATGACACCAGACAGCTTCTTCCAGTTGGTGATGAATTTCCAGAACAGTTAAGCTTAGAAGGTGGTGTGCTCCTGCCCTTTGGTTTCTCCAGATGTAATCTCTAGCCGACGGTGTGGTTTCTGTTGGAAGCCAGGACATTTTAGGAGACACCCCTGAGGGGAGTGTGGCAGACCACAGGCCTGAGGGCTCCAGACACCAAACCTGGGTCAGAGTCAAGATGTACGAGTAAGTCTGGGTGCAGGGCTGGTGCTTTAGGGGGCTGGGAGTGCTCACTGTGGAAAATGAGGACAGGACCAGGGACACGAGCATGCAGTGATCTCTATGTGCACATTCAGCTTTTAAGTTGGCGTGGACACCCAGTAAACACCATCTCTCAAACAGGGAATCAATCTTCACAGGTTGGACAGCTCAAAACTTAATCCCCCACATCTATTTCAGGAGCTCCAAGCCCAGCACCAGGAAGGTGGCCTTATGAATGAGATGGAGAACCTTCTTCCTGACATGACTATTTGTAGGGTTCCCCCTCCCTGAATTCATCTATTGCTGCCATTTTAACTTCTAAAAGAACAGCTTTGAAAATGTGCTTAATAACCTTTGATGGCTCACACCTGAGCTGGCATGTAAAAAAAACAAAACAGCAAACCTTCGGTGGCACCCCACTGGTTAAACAACGACCCCTTGCCAACCATCAAGGCCCCACGAACTCTTCCCAGTTTCTCTCCCAGCTCTCGCTCTCCAAGCTCCAGGCTACCAACCAGACGGTGCACTCTGCCCCAAGCCCTGCACTCTCTGGCCTGTGGCTTTGCCCACCACATTCTCTCTGCTCAATTGGGCCAATTTCAGCATGTGTTCTTTTATTAATATCAGAAGTTCCCAAGTAAGGGGAACATTGGATGAATCTGGCCTCACTACCAGCTAAGCTCTAGTGCCTTTGTGTGTGTGTGTGTGTGTGTGTGTGTCCATAACAATGTGCAATAAGTTTTATTATTCCCATTTCACCTATGAAGAAACATTTTTTTTCATTTTTAAATTTACATATTTTATATCAATTAATTAAAAACTTTTTCCTTTACTATTATTTTTTAATTTTTTTTCCTCTTTTCTTTTTTTTAAATTCAGGATATTCTAGTGCCTTTAAAAAAAAAGAACTAAATAAATAAATTAATTTTAAAAAACCTAATACTTTCTCTGTCTAAAAGAGGTGGGCACCATTATGATTCAGAGCTAACACTGTATGTGAAATACATTATTTCTCAGGCCTGCTTCAATTATGGCAGACATGTATACAGCTCCAATTTTAACTTTCCCAGTATACGGCTGTGATTCCATCATTCCAGTGGTGGCTGTGCTGTGAAGTAGAAAAACACTGGGATGGAAGCCAGGAGGCCTGGAGTCTAATCTTGACATCATGACATATTGGTAGGATGCTTTGGGGAAGTCACTTAACCTCTGGGTTTCAGTTTCCCTCACCTGGAAAATAAGATCTAAAATTCCAGCTCTAACATGCTACCTAGCTGAGATAATCCATCCTGTAATTATTGAGTAAACCTGAATTAATATTGATATTGAAAACATAAAATAAAAATAACCATAGCTCAAACTGCAATCAGGAAAACTGGCTGGAGATTATGCAAAACTTGTGCTTGCAAAAGCTACGCCCAGTAAGATTTGATTAAGAATGAAAACTACCCATTGAATCAAAACTTACTTTCAGTGTTTCCATGTCAAATGCAAATATTTTCAGTAAAATAAAGATGGAATAAATTGAAATGGTTTAATTGCTTTCTTCAGGACATTCAGCTTAACGAAATTTATACTATTAATAGAAAAATGTTCTTAAAGAAATTCATCAGTGTGGCTATTATTCTGATTAAAGTCTTTAATTTCTAAATACGGAGTCAAAACTTCCTTGGAGCTGGCATGCTGATTCGATGATGTAAGAACAAAATGTCCTGCAGTTTGAAAGCAGTGACAACATCAACACAGACCATAAACAGCAACTTTGACATTTGGCAAAGGGCACAGAAAGACCCCAAAAGGAGCAGTAGGGTGACCTTGACAGTGACCGCCATGAGTTGTCAACAGCCAAAGAGAAAGAGGATTGAACCTCTGGGACGCAGAGACAGCACTAGTAAGAGCTCAGAGTCAACACCAGTGCAGAGGCTACCCACGAGTTTGGTTATTCCATGGGCTGAGAGTTACATTTTATATACCAGTATGGTATATATAGAGAGAGTATTTCTCTCTCTCTCTCCCTCATCTTCTCTTATAGGTAAGTATAGAGAGAATTCTGACATTTGCTGAAGGTTACTATATTATTCTACATTGCTTGCTAACTGAGCCCCTCTGGGCATTAATGAAAAATAGATATTTCAGATTTTTGTAAGAAGATATCTTAGAGATAATTCAGTCCAAACCATGCATTTTGCAGACACATTCTGCATTTCACAGAAGCTCAGAAAGTCTGCAGCCCCAGTTTCATAACAAAGCAGTGTCTGATTCTTAGAATGGACAAATACCAAAGACTCGCTACCTTCTAGGCCAGAGCCAACAAGGAGGAACAAGAAGCGTTCATTCTCCATCTGACCGGTGAAGGCTGGCTGGAGTTGCCTTTGGTTTCCCTGGGCATTGCTCGACGTGAATACACAGGGAAAACTGCTCCCTCCCTCAGTATCCTGTTGTTCCCCTAGGAGAGCTGTCATTCCTTGACGTGGACATTTTAGGTAACCATCCGGAGACAAGTCTACTCCGGTTTTGATTTTTTAAATTAAGAGCTGCGGTGTTTGGCAGAAAGTGAGGTTTCGTTTTTGGCAGACACATACCCATGCTTCTGTTTTGTGTGTCTAATGCTGAAAAGCGAGTCCGTGGCTAAGGTCCGTTTTCTTCATTATCAGACGCTTGACATTTGGACAGTATTCCCAGATCCAGGCTCACAGAGAATGCCTTTGTTCACACAGGGGCTCCTTGTCCTCCTCCTGCCTGTCATCTCCACGCACCACCCCAGCCCCAGCGCTGAGGCACTCGGGGAAGGATCTCCGCCAACATTTTAAAATCACCTACACAAATGCAGAGCTCTTGCTGTGTGGCAAAACACTCCCTATCACAAACATATGTGGGCCTTGCTTCTTTTGTTACCCGTTTTTTGGCAGCCAGAAAAGCGCCATTTCATCTCTAAATGTGTTTCGCATTCACAAGAGTCGTCAGCGTGCTTAGTGTGATATTTGCCACCAGTGTCTGACTGGCAGCCAATTCCTTTTCTCACCTCTGTGGGACACGCTGCCCTGAAGCAGCAATCTGGCCTTGCAAGCTGGACGTTTTATGCAGAGAGCCAAGCAGGACACGTGCGCAGTGCCAGGCACTGGAGCGTTTCGCAAGGCTGGTCCGGGGGATATAAAATAACAGGTGGTGGAGGCAGCCATCAGAGAGTCTTGAGGAGGTGCCGTGTGCGCCTGGTGGGATTCTCATCACAGAGCGGCGCGGTGGGTGTGGGGAGGTGGCGAGAGCAGTGCTCCCTGGCAGCTCAACATTTGTATTTGCTCTTCATGGCCTGAATGTCAATGTTCCCACTTTGCCTTATGAGTTGACTTCCAATAAAATATTTGCCCAGATCTTGAGTTTTACTGTTTATAATTTTCTTTTTCTTGTATGCATTCTAAGTTAGTAATAATAAAACTAAAGACAGCAAAATTTACTGTGAGTTAGGTATTGCTCTAAGCTTATCAGCGTAGTTGAATCTTCTGCACAGTCCTACAAGGATACCATAGTCTGGGCGGCTTAGACAACAGGAATTTATTCCTCTCAGTTCTGGAGGCTGAAAAGTCCAAGATCAAGGTGCTGGCCAATTTGGTTTCTGGTGAGGCCCACTTCCTGGCTTGCAGATGGCCACTGTGTCCTCACGTGGCAGAGAGACAGCAAGCAAGCTCTCTGGTATCTCTTCTTATGAGGATGCCAATCCTCCAACCCAGGGCTCACTCTCTGACCTCATTTAACCTTAATTGTCACCTTATAGGCCCTATCTCCGCATACAGTCACATTGGGCATCTAGGGTAGGACTGCAACATACGAATTTGGAAGGGACAAAATTCAGTCCTTACCAGGTAGGTATAACTGAAATTTTAAAAATGAATAAATGCGTTAAACAACACATTAGGAAGGGCAATAGAGGAGAATAGAGCATTAGAAAATAGGTCAATAGAAAATATCAAACCTGAAGCACAGAGAGAAAAAAGGATGAAAATAAAGCTATAAGGAATAAAATGAAAAAGTCTAATATTTATATAAATAGTCTTAAAAAGAGAGGAAAGTGAGTAGAACACAAGCAATGTTTCAAGAAATCATGATTGAGAATTTTCCAAATATGACAAAAGACATCAAGCCATGTTTCAAAAAACTCAAGAAACCCAAGCAGGACAATATATATTAATATTAAAAAGTCACACCTGGAAGTACAAATAGTAAAATTTTCAGAAAACCAAAAATAAAACATCTTAAAAGTAGTCAGGTGGAAAACAGAAAACAATCCCCTTCAAAGGAGCAGCAATGAAACCCACAGATGACTTCTCATCATAAATAATGCAAGTCAGAGGACAACAGAGTCACATCGTCTACATGCTAAAACAAAATAAATGCTAAGCTAAAAATCTATTTCATGAAAAATGTCCTTCACAATTAAAGGCAACATGAAGACGTTTTCAGACAAACAAAAACAGAGAAATCACTGTCAACAGAACTTTACTAAGACAACACTAAAGGAAAGCCGGGAACACCTGTAGCCCTTGCTACTCAGGAAGCTAAGGCAGGAGGACTGCTTGATCCCAGGAGTTCAAGACCAGCCTGGGTCACACAGTGAGACCCCATCTCTAAAAAGAGAAAATTCAACATTAAAAAAATAATAAATACTAAGAAGATTTCTTTAGGTACATAAAAATAATCCCAGTCAGAAGTATGGAAATGTACAAAAGACTGAAGAGCAAATGAAAGGGTAAATATATGGGTAACTCTTAGGGACTCCTGGCTGCCTAAAATGTGTCAATAATGTTTTGTGGTATTTAAATTAGACATAGAAGTGTTTTGTTTTTTAAATGATAAAGAGCAGGAGAGTTGGTAAGGAAGATAAAGTGCTCTAAAATTCTTGCATTTGCCTGGAAAGTGGTAAAATTCTACTTTATATTAGGATTTTAAAAGTCTAGAACTTATATTGTACTTTCTAGTATGATCACTAAACAAAAGAATGTATCGCTAACAAGCTTATAGATGAGAAAAAATGAAATGATATAAAACACTTGAGTAATATAAAAGAATGCAATGAAGAAAAAGGGAAATATAGAACAAGCGGGACAAATAGAAAACAACTAGTAAAACAGCAGGTTTAAAGACAAATACAGCAGTAATTACATTAAATGTAAATGGACTACTTCAATTAAAAAATACTGTCAGGCTCTTATAAAACACAAAACTCCACTATATACTGCTTATAAGACACACATCTTAATATAAGGATACAGAAAAATTGAAAGCAAAAAGTTGAAAAATATATCCCATGTAAATATTAACTACTAATCAAAAGAAAGTTGGCATAGTTATACCACCATCAACAAATCAGACTTTAAGGCAAGAAGCATTACTAAAGATTTTTAAAAGGACACTTCATAAGAAGAAAAAATTTAGTATGAAGAACGTATAACATTTCTATAGTTGTATGCATTTAACAACACAAAATAAAGTAAAAATAGATGTAAAAGAAAAATAGAAAAATCTTCAATTATAGTGAGAGTTTTAATAGATCTCTCTTATTAACTGATAGGACAAGCAGAAAAAAAGAGAAAATAAAGGATATGAAGATTAAAATAATAAAATTGTCCTAAATTGACGTACAAAACATTGCAACAAACCACTGCAGCATACATATTCTTTATAAATGAATAAGGAATATTTACCAAAAATAACCATTTTGGGCACCAAAAAACAAGTTTCAACAAATTTCAAATGACTGAAATCATAAAAAGAATACGTTTTCTGACCACAAAGCAGTAATAGAATATGTTTCCTTATGCTAGAAATAAATGCGAGAATAGAAGACCCAAAATGCTTGGAAATTAAGCAATACATTTTTAAATAACTCATTGATCAAAGAGAAAAAACACAATAGAAATTTTGAATAATTTCTAACTAAATGATAATAAAACTATGACAAATTTAAGGATGCACTTAAGGCTAGGCTTAACAAATTTATCATATTGAGTGCATATATTAGAAATGAAGAAAGGCTAAAAATTCATGTTCTACCTTAAAAAGAGTTCATAAAAGAGGATAGTAAATCACATTCAAGGAAAATAATAGCAAGAAGATAATAAGAATAAAAACAAAATTTAATAAAATATTAATAGAAAGCAAAAATGTAATAGAGACAATCAACAAAGACAAAATTGGCTCTTTGAAAAGAATAATAAAATTTTTAAACCTCAGGCAAGAGAGGTGCAGATTACTAATACAGCTACAGATCTGGAGAGACATTAAATGATAGTAAGATGATGTTACAAAAGCAACACTATATCAATAGATTTGAAATTTTAGATGAAATAGACAAATATTTGAAAAAAATTACAGTCTATGAAAACTGACACATGAGGAAATAGAAAAGGTGATCAATCCCATATCTGTTACAGAAATTGAAACTGTAATTTAAAACTTTCCCTTGGAGGGGCCTTCAAGATAGCTGACTAGAGCACCTGGCATTCGCCTCCCCCACAAAGAAGGACCAAAATAGTGAGTAGATAATTACACACCAAATACAGCATCTAAGAGAGAACACTGGAATTCAGCGGGGACGTGACAGGGAACCTCCAAGGCACAGAGGAGAGGGAAGAGGAGCAGCTGGTCCAGCCAGGATCAGCTTGGAGCCAAGAGAGACCTCCCATTGTGGGGAAGAGGAAAGCAAGCAATGCCAGTGATCCACATTCCCATGATGGATGCCTGTGATCTCAGCCACAGGAGAGCCCCTCAGCTCTCATGGGCCCTGAAACTAGTAGAGGGAGATGCCTGGAGTCTACATGGCAGCCCTGTTCCAGAGAAGGAGTTCACACTGGGTCCTACACCCGCCCCCTCCCCACTGAGACCTAAGAATCTGCACACAATGTTATTCTGAGAGCCCAGCCCCCACCATACTGCGTCCTGCCCTGGGGCTCAAAAGCCTCTGCATCTCCACACCCCTGGATCCCTGTTGACACCCCACTACATCCAACCAGAGAGCAGCAGCATCACAATGCTGGCTGGACCTAACAGTGTGGCCAGGTCCCCAGCACTCTAGGCCATGTGGTGTCCTATATCCCAGGGAATGAGGGTTGGGGGGTAGGGATGGGCAGGGACAGCACACCAGGGAGGCTGCCTCTGGGACACAGGGAGCCTAAGTGTACATTCCCCAGAACCTGAGAGATGCCTGCCTGGGATCACTACCACAGAAAGCAACCCTGCCCCCAAGAGCACCAGGGCTGCTGCATGCCTGCATATGCCTTCAGGGAGCCTGGGGACTGGCCTGCCCACCTGCCAACACCACCAGTGCCCATGTGCATTGTGTGGGAACCAGGGAATCAACCCATCCTGCCCACCACCACTGGTACCCACATGTACCATCAGAGGGCCTGAAGACAGGCTTGCCCCAATCACTGTTACCACCACTGGTGCACTAGTGTGCCATCTGGGGGCTTGAAAACAGACACCCTTTGCCCACCACCACCATTGCTGGTGCCTGAGCATGCTGTTGGGGGGCCTGGGAATAGCCCTGCCACATCCAATGCAGCTTGCATGGTGGGGTCGTGAGGACAGGCCTGACTTTCCTGGTGCCACCCCCGCCAACGCTCATGAGCATCATCTGGGGATCTGGAGATTGGCTAGCCCCCTTGCTGCTGCCTACACCTGTGCACACCATCAAGAGGCCTAAGGACAACTCTGCCCCTCCTGGCACTGCCCCTGCCAGTGCCCATCAGCATTTTTCAGGAACCACGGAATAGGCCTGCCCCACCTGTCACAGTCAATACCCATATACACCTTCTAGGGGTCTGAGAATAGGCCACCCCAGCCTGACAGTGCCCATACACATTGTCCAGAGGCCTAGGGATCGATCTGTCCCACATGCTACCACCAGCACTCATGCACACCTCCTGGGGACCTGAGGCTGGGCCTGCCCAGCCTGCCACCACCACCTCTGCCAGAACACAGCTGCATGTGCCACCTGGGGGCTGAGGACTGGCCCAACCCTGCAAGTGCAACCAAGGGACCCAAGGGTTAGCCTGCCACCACTACTGCCATCGTCAACACCATACACACTGCCCAGGAACCCAATGACCCACTTGCCAGCCTGGCCCACTAATACCACTGCCAACACTCAAGCAAGCTGCCTGGAGGCCCAAGGATGAGCCCACCCAGACCCACTACCACCAGTGCCCACATATGCCACCCAGGATCCCAAGGACTAGCCTGGCCTGTTGCCATAATCACTGGTGCCAGAGGACCAGCCTACCTGGCATTCCCATCCCCAGCAAAGCCTTACCACAGCCTCCACTGATAACCGCAGCCTAGCCACTAAGGAGCTCATAGACATCACTGACATTGACTATAGCCAAAGAAATCATACAAAGTATATGCTACTGTGCCCACCCAGAATCAAAGCCAAAGCACCCTACCGAACCGACACTACAGACACATCTATAGGAAAAAAGTCTTTCCCTATGAAAGCCAATCCAAAAAATTAGAAAGAGTAACTATTACAACAGATGCACAGATATCAATGTAAGGACACAAAAAACATAAAAAAGCAAGGAAATATGACACATCTAAAGGAATACATAATTCTCCAGCAGTAGATTCCAATGAAAAAGAAATCTATGAAATACCTGAAAAAGAATTCAAGATAATAATATTAAAGAAGCTTGGTGAGATATGAGATAACACAGATGAACAATACAAAGAAATTAGGAAAACAGCAATGATCTGAGTGAGAAATTCAACAGAGATAGATATAAAAAGGAACCAAACAGAAATCCTGTAACTAAAGAATTCAATGAATGAAACAAAATATACAATCAAGAACTTCAACAATAGACTAGATCAAGCAGAAGAAAGAATTTCTGAACTTGAATACAGGAGTTTGGAAATAACC
>RJWJ010041326.1:0-13560 GCA_004363605.1 Indri indri | reverse complement strand
GAGGTGGGGGTCTTGCTCTTGCTCAGGCTGGTCTCGAATTCCTGAGCTCAAACGATCCACCCACCTCGGCCTCCCAGAGTGCTAGGATTACAGGCGTGAGCCTCCGCGCCTGGCCTGTGCTGAATTCTTAACACCTGAAATAGTACCTGGTGCACAGAAGGTGCTCAGTTGTGCTGAATGAAGGAAAGGCACCCACAGAGGATGGTGTGGGGTCCCTCACTTTCTTTGATGACTCAGCCAGTGGCCCCTCACTTAGTGATTTGCCCCTCCCCCACACGAGTCTCATCGCCCTCTGCAGGATGCTTCGGAAAGACAAGGAGGAAGCAGAGGCCATCAAACACGCCAAGGCCCTTGAGGAGGAGAAGGCCATGTACTCGGTGAGGTCTGGGCTGAGGTGGAACGCGGCAGGGATGGGCCTCAGGGAGGTCACACTTCTCACCAGCCTGGTGCCCACTCTGCTCCAGGGCCGTCGCTCCCGGCGCCAGCGGAGAGAGTTCCGTGAGAAGCGGCTGAGGGGCCGCAAGATCAGCCCGCCCAGGTAGGGCTTCTCCCCTGAGTCCCCACCCAGCCAGCTTTAGTCTTGGGAGACTCTGTGGGAGGGGGACAGGGGCTCAGAGCCCAGGAAGGCTCTTTGGAGGCAGACTTTGGCTTGGAGAGTCTTCCTAGTGGGGCAATAAATGGCCTGAATATTGGGCTGGGTGCAGTGGCTCACACCTGTAATCCTAGCACTCTGGGAGGCCGAGGCGGGAGGATCACTTGAGGTCAGGAGTTCGAGACCAACCTGAGCAAGAGTGAGAATCTCTATTTAAAAAAAAAAAAAAAAGAATAAATGGCCTGAGTGAAGGTTTAGAAGTGGCCTTGAGGGGCATGTGGACATTTTCCCCTGCCAGCGGCTCCCCTCACCCTGCTGGACTTGGGGCTCTTGCTGGACTCCTCGGGTGCCAGTGTCGTGGTGGAATACGGCTGTTGGCAGGGATGGCCGAGAGGCCTGGCCCTGGACTCTGATCCGGTTCTGCTGCTTGGCCGCTTCCTCTTTGGACAAGTGACTTCCCTTCTTTGAGCTTCAATTTCTTCCTTTGGAAAACGGGGCACTGTCACCTACCAGGAGAGAGAGGGCTAGGCCAGTCCCCATGTGGAGGTCTTGGGACAGGTTTGGATGAGGCATCTGGCACGGAGCGGAGAGCCCAGCCTGGGTCAGGAGGCCTCAGGGAGAGCCTCGTAGGCCTGGCACCTGTGCAGACCCATGCCTCTTTGCCACGTCTCTGTTAAAGGAGAGCAATTGAGAGAGGCCGCGAGGCCTAAATGACATGCTTTGGGGTCAGGGGTTGGTGTGGAAAATGTTCATCAAAGAGCAGCACTGATTGTCCCTCATCATCCTCAGCATAGTGGCACCATCGGGGTAGTGCATGAAAGCACGGGCTCACTGGGTTTGGATCCTGGCTCCTTTATGAGCTGTGTGACGCTGGGCAAGTGACATCACCTTTCTGGGCTTCAGTTTCCTCAACTGTGAAGTGTGAATAATTATGATACCCATGTCAGAGTTGGGAGGAGCCATCGAGTTAATTGATACAAAGCAATAAATGCATAGCACATAGTAAGCAATTAAGACATCAGCTATTTTAGTTTTATTTATTTATTTTTTGGTCAATCCCTTGGTCCGTTTGCAGCTGTTTTAGTTTTGTCATCTCATCATTAATAAGCGAGGACCCGGTTAGAACCGGGAACAAGGAGTAGGGGAAGGGATGGTTCTGGTCTAGGGCCAAGAGGCCAGGCAGACTGAGGCTGCTGAAGACCGTGTTCCTCAGTGTCACGATGGGTCTGGGACGCTGGGTGGGGCTGAGGCTCATGCCGTGGACAGATGTGAGGTAGGCGGAGGAGTCAAGGCAAGGCCCGTGACCTGGCCGGCCGCCCCCTCTCCTCACTGTGCCAAGTACCTGGCCTGGGGCCCTTAGGTTGGGGGGCTTGGCCAAAGTCCATGTCCACTCAGATTCTAAGTCCCCACTTGTCCCACTCCATTCTTCTCTCTGTAGCTATGCCCGCCGAGACAGCCCCACCTACGACCCCTATAAGCGGTAAGTCCCCAGGGACCCAGGGAGGGGCAACCAGGGAGCCCCCAGGTGGAAGAGCCGGGGTGGTAAGGTGGGGTAGGGAGCTCAGCCCGCGAGGCCGCCCCAAGATCACAGCCTGCATGGTATGTTCTGGGTCTGAATCATTCTCTGTTTCCCAGATCATTAGCCTGTTTTCCCAGGTTTTTTTTTTTTTTTTCCTTTAAATTGGAATCTTTTTATTTTTCTGATTTAAACATAATGCAGTCTTGTGGTAAAAATGATCCCACATGGCAATAAGGTTTGAATCCCAGAAGTGAGCAGTGAGAAGTAACGGGCACAGGATGGCCTGGCTGGGCACGCGAGCTCGTCTCCGGGTGTTGAGGTGGCCGAGGGCGTGTTTAGCGCAGGGGCTCTGAGGGGGTCTGACCTCAGTCTCACCCCAGGTCCCCTCATCCAAGCTCTGTCGCTCTTTTAAGCCCAGTTCCGTCTTCTCAGTAGGGGTGAGGGTGCGCTCTGCCCCATGGGGCTGTTGGTAGAGGTTACGTGAGATGGTGCGGCTTTTGGTGAAATAAAAGTGTTCGGGACATCAGGTTCTTTTTTTTTATTTTACAAAAATAGTTATTTACCCCACTTGATATTTTGGAACTTGTTTTTTCCCCATCTCTCTGTTTATCTATTGAAGCAAACTCTCCATGTTAAATACAGAGATCTCATCTGTTTTTAACAGCCACGTGAAATCCACAGCCTTCGGCCATTCCCTTTCCTGGTCATTTGGCAAGGGCCCATCGTTGTGAATACAGTCCGTGTAGAGAGCCTGGGTCTTTGCCCTTTGGGCTCTGTTGGCCTGTGCTGGCTTTCCAGTGTGTCCTGTGCCCCGCAGTTGTAGTTCCTGTTGCTCTGCGTGTGTTTCGTTCCCCAGCGGGGAGGCTGTACGCGTCTGGGCGATTGAACGTCTTCTCCCCTGCCCCGTAGGTCACCCTCGGAGTCCAGCTCGGAGTCCCGCTCCCGCTCCCGCTCCCCAACCCCGGGCCGCGAGGAGAAGATCACGTTCATCACCAGTTTTGGGGGCAGCGATGAGGAGGCCGCCGCAGCTGCAGCTGCCGCAGCCGCATCAGGGGCCGCCACAGGGAAGCCCCCCGCACCCCCCCAGCCTGGCGGCCCTGCCCCGGGACGTAATGCCAGTGCCCGGTCGGTAACGCTCACGCTGCCCGCCCTACACCCCGGCCACCATGGGGGGGGACCTGGGACAGAGGGGGGCCAAGGCCCAGGCCCGTGCTGACCGGCCCTCCGTGCCCCGCCTGCAGCCGCCGCTCCTCCTCTTCCTCCTCCTCCTCTTCTGCCTCGAGGACCTCCAGCTCCCGCTCCAGCTCCCGCTCCCGCTCCAGCTCCCGCTCCCACCGAGGCGGGGGCTACTACCGCTCCAGCCATCACGCCCGCTCCCGCTCCCGCTCCTGGTCCCGCTCCCGGTCCCGCTCCAGACGCTATTCCCGGTCCCGCAGCCGTGGCCGGCGGCACTCAGGTGGGGGCTCCCGAGATGGACACCGCTACTCCCGCTCGCCTGCGCGGCGTGGTGGTTACGCGCCCCGGCGCAGAAGCAGGTGTGTGCAGCTGGGCACGTGGGGAGCAGGGCCCGGGGCGGGCATGGGCTCCCCGTCGGGGAGAGCACCCCGTCTGAGAGAGGAGGCACTGCCACTGCTCTTTTCTCGGAAGCTCTGAGTTTGAAGGGGGAGGCGTAGGTGCGCCCACGTTGTTCAGGGGGTACCAAGCATGGCGACAGTGGGAGTGGAGCCCAGCCACCATCCTCAGGGACTGGGTTGGGAGAGGAGCCTGAGCATCTCTTGTCACGGGTGCCTCGGTCTCTGCCGTCAGGAGGCCCACACCAAGGGGAGCGGCAGCGCGTGGACACCCCAGGGTGTTCTGTAGCTGGCGGGGAGGGACCTGGGCCCCGAGGGCTGGGAAACCCCATGGGGAGGCAGTCCTCTGCAGGGGGGAGTAGGCGAGGAGGGGTGGAAAAATCACGACAGCCCTCTTCAGGGAAGTAGGGTAGAGGTGAGCACCCTGGGGCTGGATCATCCTTGCCCTGCCCATACCCTGGCTGCTGGCCTCAGGGCTGCGCTCAGCACGACAGGGAGGCTCGGTGGGTGGGAACGTGGACTGCACAGCGCTGCCTGCTGTGGACTCGGGCTCGTGCGTGAGCTCCCTGGGCCTCGTTGCTCCATCTGTAAAGTAGAGGTGATAATGGCACCACTTCCCCAGGCTGCTGCAGAGACATGACAAGTAAATCCGTGTGCAGTGCTTAGGACGGGCCTTGTGCAGGCAGGCGCTGTTACTGCCCTCAGGAGCATTACCCATGTCATTGTTGCGTGGCCCACAGTGTCAGCTGCCTGCAGGGTCTGGCAGGCGGAGGGGCCGGGTGAATCCCGCTGAACTGGCAGCACGGGTCCCATCCAGCAGGGCTGTCCACCTGTGCCCAGTCTTTCAGTTTCTCAAGGGAAGTTGAGGGTGTGGACTTTTAAAGGACAGCTCTGGTTTTCTCAGTATTGACAACGAATTTACATTTTGTAAAAACTCAAGAGAGGCCAGGCCAAGTCATTGTGTGGCCCGGAATTGGCTTCCAGGTCATTCCCTGCAGCCTGGCCCAGGACGATGATAGAACAGCTTAGAGGGGAGGTGGGGCCTGGTCACATCTCAAATGCCAGCCCGAATGCCTTGCTGGAGGGTCTCACCACTGTCCTGAGCAGGGGGAGGATGGGGGCCTGTGTGTCCCCAGACTGGAACTTGTGGGTCTGTGCTGGGACTGGTGGGGGCGAGTGGGTGGTCCCCATGGGCATCGAGACCCTGAACCTGGAACTCCTTCGTGCCCTGGGCCGAGCATGGCACTAAAAGGGGGAGCCAGCCAGCTTAGTCCTGCCCTCCCAGAGGTTCCCTCCTGGGAAGTCAGCGAGTGGTGTCCAGGGAGGGAGGGTGAGGTGGGTCTGGTGCAGCTGAGAGGGCCTGACTCTCAGGCTGACTGTCCCTAGGGTGCTGCGGTCCGTGTCTGGAGACTGAGGGAGGCGGGGGAGCAGCTCCAGGGACTCCTGAGGGAAAATAACGGGAGAGGTTGAGAGAGTCATGCCAGATGCCCGGACTTTGCAGAGGACTGTAGATTTGGGGTCAGGGCACGGGTGCAGTCGGGGTCCCTGGAGCCTCACAGTCCTCCTGCCCTGCTGCACCCCCAGGAGCCGCTCCCGCTCAGGGGACCGCTACAGGCGGGGCGGCCGGGGCCCCAGGCACCACAGCAGTAGCCGCAGCCGCAGCAGCTGGTCTCTCAGCCCGTCCCGCAGTCGCAGCCTGACTCGCAGTCGCAGCCGCAGCCCCAGCCGGAGCCATAGCCATAGCCGCAGCCGCAGCCGCAGCCGCAGCCAGAGCCACTCGCCATCACCCCCAAGGGAGAAGCTGACCAGGCCAGCGGCGTCCCCTGCTGTGGGAGAGAAGCTGAAAAAGTGAGCAGGGCAGGTCTGGGGCAGAGGGTTGTCAGCCTTGGGTGGGGAGAGTGAACTCTGCTGTGTTCTTTTGGAAAGGAACTTGGTCCTACCCTGGGAGGTCTGAGGGGTACATGGCCCTGTCCTAGAGCATCTGCGGGGTCATGAACCTGTCCTGAGGGGTCTCAGAGGGACACGGGGGTGGGGGGTGTGGCTATCTGATGTGAAGGCAGATAGGCTTGACACCAGAGGCTGTGGGGTCAGAGTGGCAGTTGCCCGTTCCTCCTCCCAACCATGTCCTCTGGCCCCACCTAGGACTGAACCTGCCGCTGGTAAAGAGACAGGAGCTGCCAAAGTCAGTAAGAATTTGGAACTCGCCCGTCTAATTCCCGCCAGCAGCAGTGCCCGAGAACTGGGCCCGGTGGGCCTGCAGGGGGGCCCGGGTGGGCTGGGAGATCTAGCCCCAGGGATTGTGGGGGGAGAGGAGGGGTCTGCTCCCCATGAGAACCATGTCCCCCTCCCCTCCTCGATGTACATCGGGGCTCTGGCTGTCCCCGAGCCTCCCAGAGCCTCACGGCGGGTGTTCACAGCCTGCCTCTCCTCCCCACATTTGCCCCCGCAAGTCCCAGGCTCTTGGCTGAGGTGGGTCGTGGGAGCTCCGGGACACCCACCCCCTCTCCCGCCTCTTCTCCCCCTTCCCCAGCCCAAGCTGACGCCGCAGGAGAAGCTGAAGCTGAGGATGCAGAAGGCGCTGAACAGGCAGTGTAAGTGCCACCGTCTGTCCCTCCAGGTCCTCCGTGCTTGCCTCCCTCTTGCCAGTGGAAGCAAGTAGAAGACCCCGCCCAGCCCTGGCCTTGGGGCAGCCTTGCCCAGGAGGCACGGTGGGGAGGAGTGGGTTCGCATCCGCCCTGGTGCTGCCATGCTGAGGGTCTCGGCGGTCTAGCTGAGCTCAGCTTCCTCATTTTAGGAAGTGGGGCTCTTAAGGGCACCCCTCAGCCACATATTCCTTCCTTCCTACAGTCAAGGCGGATAAAAAGGCAGCTCAGGAGAAGATGATACAGCAGGAGCATGAGCGGCAGGTCAGGGTGGGAAGTGAGGGGGTGGGTGCAGGTGGGGTGCCGGGCCGGCCACGCCCTCATAGCCGCCTCTGCTGCAGGAGCGGGAGGACGAGCTTCGAGCCATGGCCCGCAAGATCCGGATGAAGTAAGACCGTCCCCCCTCCCTGTACCGTGGCCACACCCCCTGCTGCGGCTGGGCCCTTTGTGGGTGGATGAAAGTCAGAGCCCTGCCTGGCCCTCAGGGCTGTGCCCAGACACCTCCCTGGCTCCTCTCCCTCAGTTTCCTGCCTCCATCCCAGCTTAGCTCCTGCCACCGAGACCTCCCAGTCCTCCAGCCTTCGAGCTCAGGCTGCCTTCGCTGTCCTCTTGGCGTGGCAAGCTCTTCCCAAGAGCCACCACCCACCCACCACCCACCTACCACCATGGGTCTTTCTCCTGCCTGAGCCTCAGTTTGCTCGTCTACTAAATGGAGATGGAATCATTGTCCCCGCTCACAGGCTGGTTGGGAGGGTTCAGCAAGATCAAGGCCAGGTGTGGAGAAGGCACCCAGTGTATGTAGGTGTCGGGGCCGCTAAGCCTGGTCCTTCTGATAGAGGCCAGTCAAGCGCTCAGCCAGTGCGGGTCCCCAGCTGTGGCAGGAAACGGTGGAGCTGTCAGGCCTCCCCTTGTTGAGCGAGGCTGTCCTGGTCAGGCAGGCTGGGATTCCAGTCCTGACTCTGCCAGCCAGTGTCTCTGAACCTCAGGGTCTCCGTTTTCAAGTGGGGACAGTAGCAGTACCTGCCTCCTTGGTTTACTGCTTCCCTTGGCCTACCTGGGTTCAGTGTTCCCAGCTGGATGCCTGCCCCATCCCCTCGCAGGGAGCGGGAGCGACGAGAGAAGGAGCGGGAAGAATGGGAGCGCCAGTACAGCCGGCAGAGCCGCTCGCCCTCGCCGCGCTACAGTAAGTGTCCCGCTAGGCTAGGCTGGCGGCTCTGGGGCTCTGGGCCATTGAAAACACTGTCGAGCAGGGTTGCAAACAACCATGGCACACTTTCCACGTTAGCCTTCCGTAGATTAAAGCTTTTGACACACACACGATTGCGTTAGTCATGGGGTAGTCGCAGGGATTAGAAGAAAGGCTTATTCCCAGCACATCGGTGTGGGCTGGTGAGGGGCACAGGTTGCAGCCAGTGTCGCCTCAGCTGGACACCACACTCCAGGTCAGGGAGGAGCCCCTGGCCCCTGGACATCGGCTTTGTCTCCACCTGTTCTTTTCTTTCCAGGTCGAGAATACAGCTCTTCTCGAAGGTAAGGAAGTCCGGCCAGCTCCCTAGGGTGACCCTCCACTTCCTGGGAAATTACTCTTGTCCTTTAGTGGGAGATCCTGGCGCTGAGTCCTCCCTCCCCACCCGGCACTCCTCCAGCTGCAGGGGCTGGTCTCCTATCTTGGGAAGCATCCATCGCTCCCTTGTCTGCAGCAGAGTCCCCTGGGCCCTGAAGCCTCGCAGCCCCCAGCGTGTTGGTGCGTGTGTGCACGCAAGGCCTCCCACTCCCCACCCCACCCTTACGGGGCCCCTCCTTTTCTCTTTCCAGGCGTTCAAGGTCCCGATCCCGAAGCCCCCATTACCGACATTAGGCAGAAGAGCGGGGGGCAGGGGGACAACGGGGTGGGGAGCGGGCTGAAGCTGTGATGCTGCTGGTTTTCTCTCTAATGAAATAAAATCAAACATTATTTAATTCCCTTCACCGGGCCTCAGTGTTACCTGTGTGGTTGGTGCAGGGCTCTCTAGCCCCAGGGCCACCAGCCAGCAAGGCCAGCTGGGGAGGGCACTCGCTGGGTTGACAGGCCAGGGCCAGTGCTGCCCGCGTGGGTGGGAAGTCCTGATGGCGGCTCACGGTTAATCAGCCCTGCCGTGGCTCAGGGAGGCCTGCTTAGGAGGCAGACAATCCAGTGGGAGAAGGGCCCAGATCTGCCCACAGGTGTGGGCCCAGCATGTCCCACATGGGCCCCTTTGCCCAGGGGCCTCTGGCGACAGGTCCAGGCCTCTCCCCGCCCTCGCCTCGGCCCCTGCCCTGGCCTCACCCACACCAGGAACCGGGAGCGCGGCTTTCTGTGCCAGTCCTGCTGTGCCCCAGGCACTGGGGGCTGGCCTTTCCCCTCACCCCCTCACCTCAAACCGGTCTGTCCAGCCGTCCACCCCAAGGAGGGGAAGCCTCCCGCCCCACCTCAGACTCCCCAAGAAAGCCAAAGCCCAAATGTGTAAATAACAAGGACAATTTACTTGCAGAAGGGGGGTTGTCAACAGTCATGTGCCAGGACAGCAGGAGCAGGGAGGGCATGCCTGTGCTCAGGCCTCCCCGATGGCCTCTGGGTGCTTCTGCCGCAGGTGTTTGTCCAGGGTGGCACGAAGGCCGAAGGGCACACAGCAGTGGGGGCACTCGAAGCGGGTGTTGCCCGGGCCCAGGCCGTGCATGCGGCGGTGGCGGTTGAGCTTGCTGCTCTGGGCGCAGGCGTAGGAGCAGAGCTCGCAGGCGTAGGGCCGCTCCCCGGTGTGCGAGCGCCGGTGCACCGTCAGGTTGCTGCTGTTGGTGAAATGCTTCCCGCAGAACTCGCAGTGGCCTCCGGCCCCCCGGCTCTTGCCCACTGACTTGGGCATCTTGTTGGGTGATGTCTTCTGACTGTTTGCAGGGTCAATTCTCTGTTCCTCCTTGGTGACAGCTCTCCAACCGTCCCCACCAGGGCCCGCTTGAGCCCCACTGCCAGGAGCCCCAGGTTCCTGGACACCGGCTGTGGCGGCGGCTCCAGCCCCCTCACCAGCACTGCGTGGGACGGTGCTGGCTGGGGCAGCGGCATGGGCAGCTGGCTCCGGAGGGGCAGCGGAGGCCTGCTCCTGGCTGGTGTCAGCCATGCAGGGGCTCTGGGGCAGCAGCTGCCGGTGGGTCTTCTTGTGGCGGTTGAGTTTGCTGCTTTGGGCGCAGGCATAGGGACACTGGTCGCAGGCATAGGGCCGCTCGCCCGTGTGCGAGCGCATGTGCACCTTGAGGTTGCTGAAGGAGCTGAGGGTCTTCTTGCACACAAGGCAGGTGGGGCTCCGCCGGCTGAGGCTGTTCACCGGGGGGCTCGTGACCTCAGCTGCTGGCCCCACCACTGCCGACACAGCTGCGGCCACTTCGGCCAGGCCCAGCAATGGGGCCTCTGGGGCGTCCGATTCCGTCTGGTAGATGGACAGTCCGTGGTCCCACTGGGCGTGGCGCAACAGTTTCCAGGCCCTTGTGAACTGCCTGCCGCAGCGGAGACAGTTCAAAGCCTTTAGGTCCTCGTGTTCTGGAGAGAAGAGAAAGGGGCAGGGTGTTAGTGCTGATGGTGGAAGAGCAGCCGCAGTTCACTGCCACCAGTTGGCCACTTTCTGTGGGAAAGGCTCTGCTCCAGGGGCAGAGGGCTCAGCAGTTAACAACGGAAGAAAAAGGCCCTGGAAGGACCAGGAAGCTGATGCAGGGAGGAGGGCCAGGCAAAGAAAATCTGCAGATACATGAGGATTTGTGTTTGAAAATCTTCCATCACAAATTCAGTGAGCGCTTTCTATGCATTGGGTGCTGTGCCATGCCTCAGCTCACTCAATTTTCCTTCAGAACAGGAAACAATACCTCCAGATGGGAAACTGAGGCACAGAGAGGCACTTCCCTAAGATCACACGGCTTGGAAGGGGTGGAGCTGGGATTTCAATCCAGATACCTGGGGCAGGGTGAGGGGTGGAGACCGGGTGTTGAAAAAAGATTTTTGGTTTAATAATAACAATAAAAACAGCTGCAGAGAAGACTTAAGAGCCACCCGGTGAGGAGGTGAGGTAGCGACCTAGGTCCCTCACTCTCTGAATGGATCCCAAATTGACACCCCCCAATTTGATTTTGTTTTCTCTAGACCCTCGGGCTTCTTTCAGTGGACACTTCCCAGATCCACCTGCCTTTAGATTTTTTAAATCCTAGAAAGTTTTGTGACCTTGGGCAACCAATGCCCCTCACTGAGCCTCAGTTTCCTCAGCTGTTAGAATATGGGGATCCTAGGGGTCTCCTCCCTTTCAGGGTTGTTGTGACCTCGAATAAGGAATAGCTGAGGGGTTTGGTCCGTATAAGCTCTCGATAAACATTAGCTGAGCTTGGAGACCAAGGTGTCCACAGTTCTCCAGGTCTTGCCCTGTCTTTTTCCAGTGATTCCATCACAGGCCACCCTCCCTGCTGCAGCTTTAAAGCTGACTGAATCACAGCCCCTCCTGTCTCCCACCACTGGACAGACCCTCCCTGACCCAGCCCTGAATAATCCCATTTCTCAAAAGCCCCAGGAGGCCATGGGCCGGAGGCTGGAAGTTCATGGGGTTAGAGAAGCCCCACAGCCCACGCTGACCAAAAGCTCACTGTGGGTCAAGCACCATGTGAAGGGTTTTAATGCCCTGCCAAGAGAAGGAACCCAGATGTCCAGCATCTGGGACCTGACTCCAACCCGGGGCTTCCCAGCACCTAGTGCTGGGAGATTCCATCAAGGAGGGAAGCCCTAAGCCCCCTGCCTGGCTCTGAACAACAGTTCCAGCACCTCAATCAGAAGTGATAAAGAGACAGGAGGGGGTGGCAACGGTGCTTCCAGCTGGCCTCCACCCCTCCTCCCCCAGGCCGCTGCCCTCCCCAGAGGTCCCTGTACTGCCACCGGGGTCCAGCCACCTGGCCAGTTTATTTCTGGCCAAGGGGAAGGAGAAGTGAAACCAAATTGGGGGTGTGCGTGGCAAATCCCCAGGCCAGTCTTCTGGGGCTGGCCACACCCTGTGGGTGGCCCTCCTTCCCTGCCCAGCCTCCCACCCCCCACTAGTCCCAGCCCTAGGTTGGGCAGGCCCTGGCCACGCCTAGGGTGGCCGAGGCTGCACCCGGTGGTGAGGAGAAAGGGGAAGTAATGCTCAGTGCCCTGCCGTCCAGCTCAGCCTCTCTCCTGCAGGAAGTCCAGCCCTTGAACTTGAGAGGGGAGCTGCGCCCCGCTTCACTCACCTGCGCCCTGGCAGGGGCTGGGGCCTGCTAAGAGCTGACAGCCCAGCTTCTTGTGGTCCATGAAGGCAGTGATGGCCTCCAACGGGAAAGTCTGCAGGCAGCGGCCGCAGGTCAACAGATCTGGGTGTTTGTCGGCCCAAGGCTGGCGGTCTGCAGGGAGGAAGCGGGTGGTGAGCGTGGGGTGGGGCCAGGATGGGGGCTGGGGGTTCCGAGGGAGAGGGGAAACCCGAAGGTCAGAAGGGGGGCTGGGGGGAAGGGCCGGGCGAAGGAGATAAGGCAGGGCCAGGGATCCGTGCCCAGAGGAGGGGGTCCCGCCCGAGGGTCCAAGGGAAGGGTGGTTGGGCCCGGGGCCCGGGGCAGGGGCGCGGAGCGCTCACCGGGAGGGTTCGGGGTCAGTGGCGTCCACAAGGCCCACGAGTTCCGCGCGCCGAGAGCGTGGAGGGCGGCCCCAGCGGGCATGGGGCCAGGAGAGCTGCGGGGCTCGCCCCCGAACCGCCCCGACGCGGGCACCTCCTTCGGGGAAAAGGGCCTCGGCCGTGGGGCCTGCTGGGGCCGAGGGTCTGGCTCAGGCTTCACGTCGATGACGAGGTCCGGCATCTCCATCTCGTCGTCTCGGCTGGCGGCGGGCTCGGGGTCTACTCGGCGGGGCGTGCTGCCGGCCTTGCGGCGGGACATGAGTCGCAGGCCGGGCGAGCGGGCGGGCGGAGGACGGCGCGGGCGGAGGACGCGCGGACCGTGCGCGCTCAGACCGAGGCGCTCAGGTGAGTGACTGCGGCGACCCGCCGGGAACTCTCACACGTGCTGGCCGGGCCCGTGGCTCCGCCCACCGGGGCGGGGCCTGTTAGGAGGGGACGGGACGGCCCCGCAGGGGCGCTCTGCCGCCAGCCAAGCAGGACGGGGTCCTCTGCGTTTGGCTTTAGTGACCAAACTGAATCACACCAAGTTCCCACAACGAGGCACAGAAACACCTATTCCTGATCCCATTTTACGGCTGGTGCAACTGAGGCACAGGATGCCCACGCACATGCCCCAAGCGGGAAAACGGTAGCCCACGTTTCTTAATAGGTGCCCAAGAGTAATCTGGATTATTCCATTAAATGCATTGCAATAAAAATTCATTCTGCCAACATTTATTGAGCGCTTCCTGTGCACCGGGCTCTGTTCTAAGCACCGAGCATACACAAGTACACAAAACAAACAATAACCCCTGCCTTCACGGAGTTTATACTGCGGGGGAGACACTGTAAACAAGGTAACTATGTAAAACGTAGAGTGCCGTTCAGGATGACAAGCACCATGGAGCAAAATAAAGCTAGGAGGGCGGATAGGGTTACGGGGTGCGGAGGCGGGGGGCTTCAGTTTTCTCCCCATTCCCGGAAAGGGCACAGTGGAACTGAGACCTCAGGTTCAGTGAGAGAGCCAGCCAGTGGACCTGTGCATTCAGGAGGAACAAGGAAGGGGAGGAAATGAGGGTGGGAGATTGAGGGGAAAAAAAAGGGCACATCACATCCGGAAGGGTCTTTTGACTATTTGAAGGTCTTTTGGTTTTCCTGAGACAGGAGGCTTGCAAGGGTTTTGAGCAGAGGAGGGTTATTATCATATACATCTACCCTGTTCCCAGACCTGGAGTCGTCATTAAAACCAAATAGCCAAGCACCTCACCGGCCTCCACTCTGGCCCCCTTGAACTTCCCTGCCCTAAGCAATTCTCTCTGCTCCGTTTGAGGTGGTATTGACCCCCTGCCCCTCCCTCAATCTTTTACAAGTGTTCTTTTCTTCCTGGCACTGACCACATGATAGCATAGAACTGTTTGTTGACTGTCCTCCCCCACACCCCAACACACACACACACACACAATGCAAGCCCCCTGAGGTCAGGGCCAGAGTCTGTCCTCCCCAGGTGTCCCCAGCCCAGATGCTGATTTCAGATGCTGATCACTTGGAGTTCTACATATTGTTATTCAGGTCTCGGCACAATTGTCCTCCC
>RJWJ010041325.1:0-13552 GCA_004363605.1 Indri indri | reverse complement strand
GTCTCTTCCCACTCTGACTTCCCCTCTGTCACATTTGCTCCCATGTTGGGTGGCAACAGAGTAATTACGAGCATTTTGGGAATGAAAGGGACAGTTAAATTTAAGATACGTTTAGTTTGAGGAGAATATATTTATGTGGCTTACAGACATCTCTAGCTTTCCTAGGTTGGAATGGCTTTCAGGAATACTCTGTCCACTGTGCCAACTTACCCATTGTTGTAAACACAAAGGTACAGGGGCAGAGGTTGTGTTGAAAGGTGAATCTGTCCTAAAGCACTTGGCACCAGAACTATGTAAGTAATGGGGGAGAAACCAGGTTAGAAATGGGACAGCCAGAGACTAGTCTATGGATCATCAAAAATAGAAAATTGTTAGCAGAGGAGACAGAGAAATCCTCTCCTTCTAGGAAAATACTTAATAATGTGACATTTGCAATTATAAAAGGGCCATACTTTGTTTTTCCTTTTTTGTGGGAGACATGAAAAATAGAATTTTTCAGAATTCCCTTGGTTTAAAGGCACAACCTTATTAATAGTGAGCATTTCTGTGAGGTAAGTCATACATTTTATGCATCACAACTTTTAATAAAATATATACTTCACTCAATAATAAATATACTCTTCAGTCAATAAGACTGAAAATATTGCAAATACCATATGTTTTTATATGAATATGTGCTTAATGTATGCAACCAAAAAATATATGTGGAAAATCAATATTATAAAGGTGTGTTAGTCTTTTGGGGCTTCCATAACAAAATACCATAGATTATGTGGTTTAAAAAACAGAAATTTATTTCTCACAGTTCTGGAGGCTGGGAAGTTCAAGATAAAGGTACAAACAAAGTAGATTTTATTCTGGGACTTTCCTCTGGGCTTGCAGACAGCCACCATCCTGCTGTATGCTCATGGGACCTTTTCTTTGTGTGTATGCAGGAGGAGGGAGCTCTCTCTCACGTCTCCTCTTATAAGGGCACTAATCCCATCATGAGGGCCCACCCTCATGACCTCACCTAACCCTAATTACCTCCCAAAGGCCTCATCTCCAAATACCATCACATTGGGGCCAGGGCTTTAATGTGTAAATTTTGAGGGAATATAAACATTCAGTCCATAGCAAAAGATGTGTGCCAAAATAATTGATGAAAGTATTATGCATTTAATGGCATTTGTGATATCTGTCAGCTCTTTAACATTAGTAATTTGTTGTGATTTATTTTCTTTTTCTAAGTAAACATTCAATATCACACGTAATTTCTTGTAATTTTGCATTCTTTCTCTCAAAGAAGATCTCAATAATTGTATAAGCTTCCAGCCCCACAAAATCGGGACCTTCTCCTGCCCTTAACCTCACCTTCTTACCCCCAGATCCTCCAGTTCAGTTCTCATCCAGAGCTGCCCATTTTCAACAGAACACTCAATTCAGCACATCACTTTCCCTGAAGTTCTAACCAACCATGCATTTCTATCTACTCTCAAAATTCTAAGTCACAAATCTTAAGAACAGGTTTGGTATTATAAAAGCAGAAATGTTTTTGGAGTGTAGAGGAGGGAAAGAAGTTAAATAAGCAAAGACTATCACTCTTGGGAAGTGGCAAGGGGGATAAGATTAGAAATATTTGTATGTTAATATTTATATTATTATAATATATTAATATTCAACATTTACAACCTTCTCTACCAAAGGTTTGCACATGATTGAGTTACAGCCATATTTTACCCAGTACCACTACATTCCTCAAACCCTCAGGTCCTGTGGCTGAGTTTATCTTCACTCAGGATTGATTTTTTTCCCACTGTCCCTGCAGTCCACCATGGCAATTTGGCTTTTCTTCTGATGCCATTCAGTCAACCGGTCATGTCACTGTAGGTCTGCCTTCCAGGTGTTGACCCTGTTCGAATTACTTTTCAGGAAAGCTTCTTAGCTCCAAAATGAATCAGTCAATATTAGTGAATTCTGGGTTTGGTACTAATAATACTAATGTGAATATTTGCATACATGTCTTTTGGTCCACATATGTATGCATTTCTGTTAGGTATATCCTTAAAAGTAGAAAAACTTGATTATAGAGTATATGAGTGTTACATTTTATTAGATTCTGACTGGCAAATAGTTTTGAAAGTGTTTGTAGCAATTTACATTCTCACCAGCAATATAGGAGAGTACCAGGTGTTTTACTTCATTGCCAACACTTAATATAAATAGTATTTTTGTATTTAGCTTTTTAAATGAGATTTCTTAAAATAAAGCCCACCACATAAGCTTCTTCCCTATTTGTACATACGAACACATTTATACTTATAAAAGCATAAAAATGTGAGAGTTACTCTTAAAAGTGGAATTTTAATGCATTTTTATTAGGGGCAATCCCCTCTACCTTTCCACGCCTCTTTCCCAACTACCCCATTTGAAAGTATTATGATAACACAGAGCAAAACTAGAGACTGGTCAAACTCAAAGAAACTTAACAGATTGCTGTGACCATGTGATGCCCAGTGGAACCCCACAGAGATAGACTACATTGCCTCTCAAAGCTTGACTGTCTCCAGGTCAACCCATATCCCATTATGAACAGCTTTAGAGGAGTATTCTGATGTGAATTTTCCTGGAATTTATATGTTCTTTCAGACTCACCACTGTTTAAACAAGATTTTAGAAGTTTCTAACCATTCTTTATTTCTCAACACATACAATTTATATTCCACATTGTACTTTTGAAGATCTTAGGTCACTTAAATTTTACTTCAGAAAATAAAAACTAAATTACTTTCAAAGCATAATAAAATAATCTTGATTGAATAATTAAAGGTGTAGCAAAAGCATTATAATTAAATTATCTTGGAAGAGAGGATTTTAAAAATACTGTCAAATAAACATGGAGCCAATTAGGACCTTTTTGCATTGAGTAAATACTGGTTGAGACAATAATGAAAAGAATAGAAAGTTTTATAAAACCTTCTGTTCTTCTGAATAATTCACTTTGAATGTATTTGAATTTTAGGACTTCCTGTGATTAATAATGGACCTATATATAAACGTGTACTATGCATAAAAACACTGTGTGTCTTAAAAGGATCATTTTACTAATGAATAAAATGATGGACTTGGTAAGAAAGACAAGATAGAAGTTTTACTATAATACATTCTAATATAATACTGATGCTTACTTATTCCTATATTGGGCAATATGACTCTAGAGATATTTCTCCTGAGATCTAAAACAACAAGTATGCCAAATCAGTAGTATAGGAATTCACCTCCGTGGTCATAACTTTCACTTTTACAGTACTGTACAAATGTACAAAACACTTTCATTTAATTTATCTCATTTGATTCTAAAGGTGCTCTGTAGGGAATATGTTCACATTATTGTTCTTGTTTTATAAAATTACAAGGTTCAGAAAGGTTAAGTGAAAATTCAAGGCCATGCATATTATGATTGTAACAGGTGAAACTAAAGCCAAGTTTCTGCTCCCTAGCTCAAGTGTTCTTTATATTGAGCAATGTTGGTTTTCTATTAACAGACTAAAGCCAGTGACTATTTGGAGAAGGCATTAACCTATCAGTATGGACATCAGTTGCTAAGTTTAGGAAAAGATTCGATATAATTTACAAAATATTTTATCCAGTTATTTTTTTCCTATCTCTGTTTTCTATATTAAAGACAGAAATATAAATAAAATGGTAAAGGGAAAGGGAAACTTCGTGCCAACTGCGTCTTTTTCCAACTAGTAAAACTAGAACAGATGAATTTAATGGTAAACAAATAAGGGTAGTAAGTAGAGGCATTGGGTATAATGGTGACTTACAAAATGTCCTGGGAAAGAAGTGGGCAACATAGCCAACAAATGATTGGGATTCAAAGGTGGTAAGGAAACAGCAGTAGCTTTCCTTCAACTGAACCACAGTTCTGAACCAATTTTAGATGTTATATAAGCACAGGCTGAATTAAATATACTGTGCAATGCTTGTACATCCTGTCATGCCAGCCATTGTTGAAATTTAAACCTTCCAGGGAGCAGTAGATTCTTTAACATGACAAGGCAACGTACATGAAATATTTTCCTTTTGAATTCCCCATTACATTCCCACTGCTAGTTTGTAGTTTTCTGCAATAGTTTGTGTAACCTCTGCAGGGACTAATGTCCCTTCCAACTCACCTCACACAGTAAATAGTTCCCCTGTGCCAAAACCTTTCAGGAAGATAAAGAAATCATTGCAAATAATGTAATGCCCTTCAGCTGTCTCACACACACTCACACACACACACACACACACACACAGAGTAAATAAGGCTTTTGCTTAATGGACACTTCTCAGGTGGAGAGAGGGTAGCAACGAAAGTGTGTGTACTCATATATAATTATTGATCTCCAGTTAAATAAAAGAAAACTATATGCAGTCTAGCTGAGCACTCTATTCTAAAATACTGACTTCTCTCCAAGGATTTACCCACATAAATTGTCAAGCTTTTTGGACATAATCAACTTTCCAATTTCAATAAAAATAAGCACAGCTGATTCTGTCTTGACAACTTATCGATAAATAATGTTCCTAGAAAAACTTCTGCAGTTGGTAAAATAGATACAAGACTTCAGACTCCTGAAATATTTGGTTCCTCCTTAATCCTTTCGTCACTTTTTTTCACCACTGTGATGGCAGAGACCATATCTATCTTGTTCAAACTTGTAATCCCTGTGCCTAGCATGTTGTAAATATTCATAAAGAAGGAGTAAAGATAAAAGGAGGAAAGAGAAAAAACATACAGAGCAAGCATGACCATGTTCATAAAGCATTATCACAATAAAGACAGCCAGATGAATTTTTTGGATATTCAGTGCATGTAAAAGTTATGTTGACACTGTACTGTAGCCTATTAAACGTGCAATAGCATTATGTCTAAAAAAATGCACATACCTTAATTTAAAAAAATACTTGCTAAAAGATGCTAATGATTACCTGAGGTTTCAGTGAGTCATAATCTTTTTGCTGGTGAAGGGTCTTGCCTTAATTGTGATGGCTGCTGGCTGCTTGGGGTGGTGGTTGATGAAGGTTGGGGTGACTATAGCAATTACTTAAAATAATAACGAAGTTTGCCACATCAATTGACTCTTCTTTTCATGAAAGATTTCTCTATAGCATGCAATGCTGTTCAGTAGCATTTTACCCAAAGTAGAACTTCTTTCAAAATTGGAGTCAATCTTCTCAAACCTTGCCACTACTTTATCAACTAAGTTTATGTAATATTCTAAATCCTTTGTTGTTGTTTCCCAAATTTTCACAGCATCTTCACCAATAGATTCCATCTCAAGAAATCACATACTTTGCTCATCCATGAGAAGCAACTCCTCATCCGTTCAAGTTTTATCATGAGACTGTAGCAATTCAGTCACATTTTCAGGCTCCACTTGTAATTCTAGTTCTCTTGCTATTTCTACTACATCTGCAGTAACTCCCTCCACTAAAGTCTTGAACCCCTCAAAGTCATCCATAAGATTGGAATAAACTTGTTCCAAACTCTTGTTAAGGTTAATATTTTGACCTCACGAATGTTTTTAATGGCATCTAGAATAGTGCATCCTTTCCAGAAGGTTTACAATTTACTTTTCTTAGATCCATCAGAGGAATTACTCTCTATGGCAGCTATAGCCTTACAAAATGTATTTCTAAAATAATCAGACTTGAGAGTCAAAATGAATCCTTCATCCATGGGCTAGAGAATGAATGTTGTGTTAGAAGGCATGAAAAGAACATTAATCTTCTAGTATATCTTCATCAGAGCTCTTGGGTGACCAGGTGCCTTGTCAGTAGTGAGCAATAAAATTTTGTAAGGAATCTTTACCTGAGCACTAGTTCTCAACAGTAGGCTTAAAATATTCAGTGAACCATGCTGTAAACACACATGCTGTCATCCAGGCTTTGTTGTTCTACCTATAGAGCACAAGAGAAATGAGCATTGGCTTAAACAAAGTCATCAGCTGCATTAGCTCTAACAAGAGAGTCAGCCTCTACTTTGAAGATTTGAAGCCAGGCATTGACTTCTCTCTAGCTATGAAAGTCCTAGATGGCATCTTCTTCCAAAAGAAGACTGTTTTGTCTACATTGAAAATCTGTTGTTTAGTGTAGTTACCTTTATCAATTATCTTAGCTAGATCTATTGGCTAACTTGCTTCAGCTTCTGTATCAGCACTTGTTTCACCTTGCACTTTTATGCTGGGGAAACAGGCTTCTTTCCTTGAATTTCATGAACCCACCTCTGCTAGCTTCAAACTTTTCTTCTTTCTCACCTCTCTCAATTTTCATAGAATTGAAGAGAGTTATGGCCTTGCTCTGGATTAGGCTTTGGCTTAAGAGATTTTTGTGGCTGGGCTGATCTTCTATTCAAAACTTTTTCTACATCAGCAATAAGGCTATTTCACTTTCTTATTATTCATGTGTTCACTGGAGTAGCACTTTTAATTTCCTTAAAGAACTTTTTCTTTATATTCACAGCTTGGCTGACTGTTTGGCACAAGAGACCTAGCTTTTGGCCTATCTTAGCTTTTGACATGCCTTCTTCACTAGGCTTAATCATTTCTAGCTTTTGGTTTAAAGTGAGAGACATGCAAACATTCCTTTCACTTAAACCTTAGAGAGGCCATGGTAGGGTTATTAGTTGGCCTAATTTCACCAGTGTTGGATCTCGGGGGAGATGAGGACCAGAGAACAGGAAGAGAGAGATGGAGGAAGGTTGGTGGAGCAGTCAGGACACACACAGCATTTATCAATTAAGTTTGCTGTCTTATATAGACATGGTTCATGGTGACCCAAAACAATTACAATAGAAACATCAAAGATCACTGATGACAGATCACCATAACAGATACAATAATAATGAAAAAGTTTGAAATATTGAGAGAATTACCAGAATGTGACAGAGAGACAGAAAGTGAGCACAGGCCATTGGAAAAATTGTAATAATAGATTTGCTTGACGCAGGGTTGGCACACATTTTCAAATTGTAAAAAATGCAATATCTGCAAAGTTCAATAAAGCAAAGTGCACTAAAACAAGGTATGCCTGAAATAATAACAAGAACAGCAATGGTAAAATAACACTTACTGAACATTGCTTATGTTCTAGGCACTATTCTAAATATTTTGCATGTATTAATCCATTTAATTGCCACAACTCAACAATAGGTATTGCTCTTAAGTCAGTGTACCTCATCTTTTAAAAATATGCATAAATCACTTGCCCATGGTCAAATGGCTAGTAAGTGGTACAGAAGAAAAAGAATATTTATATTTTCTACCTATTGTTCACAAAGTATATGCTAAGTTTTTTAAGAAATTTAAAGGAGATTAATAATTATTAAGCATTTACTATTAACCCGGGATCCAGAGTTTTCTATTGGGCCACTCCTGAAGAGTGAAGATGGCCTTCTTTTCAGGGACACATCTTCAATAAGCTTCTCAGTTTTCTAAGGGATAACTCCCATTTCTTAAGACATATGTAAAAGAATGTAGATTGGGATTTTTCTTGCTATTCTTTCCCTCTATTGCACAAATACGATACCTGAATTTGAAAACTCATTATATGGGCATGACGGTTAATTTTATGTTTCAACTTGACTGGGCCACAGCGTTCCCAGATACTTGGTCACACATTATTCTGGGTGTGTCTGGGACGATGTTTTTGGATGAGATTGATATTTGAATTGGTAGACCGAGTAAAGCAGATTACCTTCCATAATGTAGGTGGGCCCCACCCAACCAGTTGAAGACCTAAATAGAACAAAAAGGCTGGTCTTCCTATGAGTAAGAGGGAATTTCCTCCTGCCTGACCACCTTGAGCTGAGACACACTTTTTTTTTTCCTGCCTTCATATTTGAACTGAAACATCAGCTCTTTCTGGGTCTCAAGATTGCCAGCATTAAGATGGAATTACATCATTGGCTCTCCTGGCTCTCAGTCCTTCAGACCTGGACTGGAACTATACCATTGAATTTCCTAGATCTCCAGCTTGCTGACTACACATCTTGGAACTTTGCCTCCATAACTGTGTGAGCCAATGTCTTATAATTGATCTCTTTCTATATGTATCAACATCCTATTGGTTCGGTTTCTCTGTGGAACCATGACTTATACAAACAGGTTTAGCAGGGGCTAGATGAGACACAGTAGAATACAGTATTAATGAACCCAAACTAAAGCCCAAGGAAAAAAATATTTTTAAAGAAAAAAGCAGAAAAGACCACAGAGACATGAAATACATATAAAGGATCTAACATACATATAGTTCGATTCTAGGAAAGAAAGGAGACAGAGACCAAAAGAAGCACTATTTGAAAAGTTAATGATAAAGAATTTTTGAAATCTAACGAAAGGCCTAACCCATAACTCAGTTTCAAGAAGTTCAGTATATCAAAGCAGGATAAATACAAAGAAAACCACTCTTAGTCACATAACAGTCTAATTGCTTTAAAAAAAAATGAGAGAGAGAGAATGTTAAGTCAGCTGGGGGGGTGGCGGGCAATGAAACATTTTCTTTAGGGAGACAACAACTAAAATGACAGCTGACTTCTAAACAGAAACCATGTATACCATAAAAACTTGTAATTTCTATGTGATTATATTATCACTTTTTGTATTTTTTTATTTTTTAAATTGACAAATAAAATCGTATGTTTTTATCATGTATAACATGATGTTTTGAAATATATATACAATGTCTCTTTTAAAGTGCTAAAAGGAAAAAAAAACTTCCAACGCTAGAATTCAACGCCCAGTGAAAATATCCTTCAATAATGAAAGCAAAAGAAAAATATTCTCAGACAGACATAAGATGAGAGAACTCATTGAAATAGACCTTTACTGTAGGAAATACTAAAGGAATTTCCTTGGGCTAAAGGAAAATAATTTCAGATGAATTATTTTCACAAAAGTTCAGGAAAGAATGAACAACACCAGAAAAGGTAAATATAGGCAAATATAAAAGATTATTGACTGTTTAAGGCAAAAACAATTACAACATTTTGTGGGGTTTATAACTTGTAGAGAAATAAAATAAATGATAACATAGCAAATAAAAAGTGAGCTATTAAAAATAACTTTAGATCATAATTGTTATAATTGAGATCAAGTAAGCAAATGTTTTTCTCCTAAAATCCTACTCCAAAATATCCCCATTTATAAATTCTGTACCCATGCTTTCCTGATAGACCATCAATTTGGTCATTTCTTTTATCTTTGACTTGTTTTTATATAGTCTTTCTAAAATGCAATAAAAGGAGATAAATTTATCCTGAGAATAAGCATGATCATCAGAAATCTGCTTTAGATTACAGGTTTTTATACTGTCCTTATTATATTAAAAGCATAATTTTACTGAATTCCACACTGACATGCACTAAAAAAAAAAATAGGTCAACGAAGTCTGTTATTGAGAATATAGTTCACAACAAACCTTTTTTTCCTCAGGATCAGTCTGCTGAAGGTTGTTTTGTTTTTATTTGACTAACAATGTGAATTATGTATTTTATCATGTTCACTTCTTTGTTTGATAGAAAGCTCAGAGTGAAATCTGTGATTCTTTTCTAGGCAATATAAGGATTTATATACTCTGAAATTTATGTACTACATTCACCCTTAATGATACCTAAGTTTTTCCCATGCTTAATTTCCCTTCACTAATATTTTCTCCTCTATTTTTATATATAATCCTAGTAATTGGATATTTTTATATATCACTTCAAATCCTTTTTAGAATAAGGAAATAAATATATACATGTGCACATATATATACATACATACATATTTGTTCATTCTGGATTTTTTCAAACATTTTCTTGTTAAATCATGACAAGCCAAAAAGGAGATGCTTATTATATCCATTGTATATATGAGAAAACAGCATCAATGACTAGCTCCAAATCACACGATAAATAATGAAGCCAGAATTCTCCCCTTTGCTCTAAAGCCTATAATTTTTCTTTCCTACCAAGCTGTCTTTGTCTCTCATTTGTTTATTGTACTATTCATTTATTCATTCATTGAATGTGCGCTTATTAACCATCTACTCTATGCCAGACTGGGGATACAGCAGTGAATAAATCATTCAAAGTGCCACCTCTCAAGGAGCTTACAAGTTTTGTCCTGTCACTTTAGGGTTCATTTACAGGACTGTCTGGTTTGGTAAATCAGATGATAAGTCCTTGAGAGGGATGCTACAGTGGACAGCTCTGTATTGCCCCACTTCCCCACCCCACACTATATCAGCTCCTCCAAGACCTCCAGCTTCTGTTCTCCTTTACATCCACCCAGAATGAGGAATTGGTGAAGCAGTTAGCGGAGGGTTTTTCTAAGTAATCCACAAAATTATTAGGATAGTAGCAGGATGTTATAAAGCAACATTGAGTTTAGTTTTATATAGTGAGAGGGAAAAGAAAACCACAAAGCCTAACTGAATTATTTCAAATTATACCGAATAAAAGGTAATTTTAGAACCAACTTGTCAAGTATGTCAATCTGCTATTGCTTTTGGGAACTCAGATTCCTTTCATAACTCAATGGCTTGCAATTACTCCCTCAGTGTGAATGTGCCCCGAACAGTGGCGGAGTATGGGCTGGAGTGGTTAATGGGATACTGTCAGCAAAGAGAAATTGTCTCATTTCAGTTCATTCCTCAAACTCTGCATACCAACCCCTTGTGTCTGACTGCAACATGTGGCTAAGGGGCACCATAATTTAGTAAAGAAAGGGCCTCCTGAGGTTATATAAGAAGGGAAACTGGAAGTTTTTCTCAGGGATCAAGGAATAATACCCACAGCTCACAGCTCTGTGCCTCATCATGAAGAATCTAACGCCATTGAGGACATTCCCTTTAACACACGAGCCTTCACTTACTTTTTCCTCTGTCGAATGCCTTCCATCCCCTTCAAGGTGTGACAATAAATCATTTCAGGGAGAGAAGGTGAGCTTTTTGGGGCTTCCAGGAAGTCTCTAATCTGAATAGAAAGGGATAATTTTCTAGTGATCACGGCGTTAGGATGCATAGGTCCTCCTCTGTGCCCAGAATTCCCCTTTTTATCCCTAAAAACAGAGGGAGAGAGGGCTGCGATTTCATTAAAAGAACAAATGTCTTTGTTTCAGACCCCTTGGCTTTAACCCCAAACCTGATTCTTCCTCCGTAAGCATTAAGTGCATTGTTGAACCTTCCCAGCCTCCATTCTCACACCTGTAATATGGGGACATTAGTAAAACCTTCTTCACAGAGTTATGGTGATGATCAAGTAAGACCTTATTTCAAGATGGTCAATAATAGGTGTTCAATAATATTAGTGCTCAGTGCTTTCCCTTCTGATTAAAATCCCCGTTAATGAGGAGGTACGGAAACAGGTCAGCGTGACACAAGGCAGGTCTCACTGAAATAGACATTTTAAGGGATAAAACTCTAAGATAATAAAAAAAAAAACATGTTTATGATCCTGTTTTAAATGACAAGTCTGTAGATAAAATGATACATTATATGATAAAGCATAGGATAAACTGTAAAGTTCTAAATGGAAATAATGGTGCCATTTTAGTTACTGGCATAATCTGCCAAAGACAGTAACATGCTTTGGGGGATTTTCTGGCCACTCTTTTTTGAAAAATTATTATGTACCAGAAACTGTGTTGGTGTTGGACCTACATTTGTTCACTGTTTTTCTTCACAATCATCCCCAGAAATGAACACTTCCCCCCCGCCCTTAATAGTAGAAGGAACTGAGTCCCAGTGAGAGTAAATGATGTGCTGATGTTCGCACAGCTGATAGATGGCAGAACCTGAACCTAACCCAGGCTTCTTCGAGGTTCCGCTGTCCCCACCCGCCCGCACACAGCCTCCCAGATACAGAGAGGACAAGGAATGACAGAGGCAGTGAACTTTTTGTAGTTTCAAACAAAGTCTCGACCCAAGAGAAAGCTTCCTGTACCGACAAACCCAGTCATTCTGACCAGGACCAGCAGCTCAGAAAATAATCTTATGAGCCCCATGAGGAAGACAAGATATGTGCCATCCACAGGGATAGGGAGAGATTCTGTTTGAGCAGAATTCTGACTGTGGAATTAGCTGGCTGCCACTTGGTCATTGTTGATCAGAAGGTCATTGCTCTTTCTCTTCAGAGGCTTCAGGGAGAGGAGGACATTCGGAGGCCTCCCCTCTCCTAAGCCTTTACCTCTCTCAGTCCACGTGCGGAGCCTCCCAAGGCCTCGGTAATTTCTACAGAGGATCTCATGGCAGGGAAAAAACTCTCGTCCAACAGTCTACCAAAGACAAATTTGAGGAGAGAGAATAACTCGTGCATCTGGGGAAAACCCTGGAAACCCACTGATCACAAAACACACGATGAGTAGAAATGAATGACTGGGATCATAAACAATGTAATTCCTTTTCTGCTGCATTAAGTGACTATTGAAAGAATTTAGCTCTTCCTGAAACCTCCCAGGAATGCAAAACCATAAGCCTTCTTATGGTATTTTTTATTTTGCTAGTCCAAGGTAACCGTAGTAACCCCAGTCTCTCCTTTCAATTTCCTTTCCTCCCAGCCTCCTTTTCTTTCCGCAGAGGGCAAGCCAGCGTCTCTCAGGACACAGCTCCAATACACAGCTGCAATATGACTACAGCTTTGCTCCCGCATGCCACTGTCAGGATGACATAGTGAACGAGAGATGGGGAGGAAACAAGCTCTATTGTTCTGCACAAGAACAAACCAGTGCTTAATCTAATGCAAACATAATTACTTTTAGTTAAACAAAAGGGGGAAACAAATAAAAAGAAAAAACTTGATGTTTACGGCATAGGCTGTCTGCTCAGAAGAGAACAATTATGTGGGCATCAGATAGGCACCACATTCCTCCTCTCAGCTGCTTCTCTTTGAAAACAAATCTGAAAGGCATTTAAAGAGATGGTTAGAAACAGGAGCTCTGAGTCCTAGTTATTCTCTTCTTATCTTCAATGTTTCCCGTTTTAGGTTCCCATCATTGCTCAGCTCTTTAGTTTGAATATTAATAAGATGTTGGCGCTTTGAGAAATGGTATTAAAGTTGGGTGTCGGGAACAGGAATATTTAAAAATCTTTTCCACTGACCCTTGCATGGGACTGATCCCTTCAATAATCCCAAAAAAAGAATGAGTCAGAAGGAATATTCATTTATCCATTTAACCAATATTTATTGTCAACCTACTCTGTGTCAGGTGTTGTACTGGGGTGAGCAATACAGAAATGAGGACTGTCCCCCTAGAGTATACAGTCTAGTGGAAAGAACAAACATGGAGCAAATAATTATGCAAATAAGTACAGAAAACTACCTGTTGCTATGAGAACATATAACAGAGAAGCCTAAGTTATTAGCAAGGTGATGAAGGAGCGTGGTTGGGAATAACCTTTCTAAAAACTTTCAACTGTGCTGAGACCTCAAGAATGAGAAGGATTTAGCCAGACAAAGGAATGGAAAGAGGAGGGGAGAGAACTATCAAGCCAGATGCTCTGGTTCCAAAGCACTGAGAAGGCCCAAAGAAAGGAAGGGCCA